>VUQK01034467.1:26469-41095 GCA_015106715.1 Bujurquina vittata
AAGTGCTTGTATGAATGTGTGTGAATGGGGTGAATGTAAACGTGCTGTATAAGCGCTTTGAGTGCTCAGTCAGAGTAGAAAAGCGCTATATAAGAGCTAGTCCATAAGAGCTAGTCCAATAAGTACTGCTCGTAGAGGACCATTTGATTGCTGAGGTTCTTCCTCTAATATTGCAGGGTCTTTACCTTCTGATATAAAGCACCTTGAGATGACTTAAATTGACATTATAAATAAAAATAAATTAAACTGAAATTAAATTTTAAAAAGATAAAATAGTAAATAATATTGTTATTGTTATTGTGATTCGGTGCAAGAAGGGAATTGGAATCACGCATAGATAATGTAAAGTAAGCCTGGATTAAATTAACTAAGTGCTTTATATTACACTCACACTCAGACACATGCACACAGTGGATGGGCTACATTCTTTAGCACAAACACACATGCATACGACACTAAACACGAACACATTTTTCCTTTTGCACACACAAACAGATAGTGTTTTCTCATGGACAGAGTGCAGGCCACCAGCGCTGTGCTCCCAATCCATAAATCATAATGTTTCAGCAAAAGCAGAATTTCATTTCCCTGCCAGCATCTTATCAGGCCGAGGAGGGATATACAGCCCATCACCATGCTCGTTTATTATCTCTATGAATAGGCTGTGGCAGGGTTACGGCTATAACCTGGTGAGAGCAGCCACAAGACTGGATTAGACTATTAACTGGAATAGCATATCAGGGCCAAGTCTATTTCCTAAAGCATCAGTATCATGCTCCCCTCGAGATATTCACTATCCACACGCAGCCATGACCGCAATGGGAAGTCTCGTTCGTTTGTTCCATTATTATCTATTCTCTATTGATTTGCACAGCTGAGTGAATTGGTGTCCCTGCAAACCCACTCTGGCCCCAACCTGAAGCCTCACCTTGTTAAAACGCTACAGTATCTGCTTGTCAGGCTTCACCACACTTGCTCCAGGGCATATTATTGCATAGTAGTATACCTGCTGCAAATGGCCACATTAAACTTGTAGTTAGGTTTTCCTGTTACCTCACAGTTTAGAAACACTGACAGACTGGGTAAGTTACTCATAGACAGCCATGTGCTCAATGATATCATCGTTGTTCTAAGTTAAAGTTGAAAAGGCTTTGCATGAATTAAACTTTGTTTCGTTTGCTGGATTGGACTAAATGCTGTGAAAGCATGAAGGATTACATGTTTGACCCCACACAGAATCCAAACTGCACCCACAACCATCGTGCCATTATTCTGAAGGTTATTGGTTGTATTATTTAAAACTGCAGTAGCATGATTCCACCTTTCAGTATAACTAAAAGGTGGACTCTCTCGGAGGCAGGAAAAAAATTCAGACAAACCAAGTGGCATCTTCTAGGGCTGAAAATGAAGCTATCATGGAAACGCTAAAACAGCAGTTCCTTTAGGCTCAAAATGCAAGTAATTTCATACAAACTCCCATTTTAAAAGGCAAACATAACAGCATTAAAAAGCATGCTTGACTGGTACAAAGCTGTTTTGACCTTTATGGGTATAAAGTGGTGGGGATGTGGTCACAAGAGAAAAGGAAGGAGACTGACAACACCGCCTGGGGAATTGAACCCCAGGAAATATTACTCATGAAGCATAATTATAGTACCAATTAATCACGAAAACAAACAGACTCATTATTGACAAGGCAGAGGAGTGGCAAGCTAATTTCAATAATAATAATAATAAAGACCATTAAAATATAGTTAATTACTTTATTAGCATTTATACTGCATCAGTCCAAAGTCTGGACACTGTGTCCAAACGTTGGACTGGTACTGTATATAAAATAGAAGCCCAGCAAAACTAAGAGATTAAGATTTATATCTTTGTCAAAGGATCGATTCAGACTGTTTTGGGGGCGTCCAGTTTTTAGAAGGATGTTAAACAGCCTTGAATGCTTTGGTGAGGTTGATGAAGCCAGTGCAGTGGGGCTTTAGCTGCTCTCTGCATTTCCCCTGCAGCTGACAAAGGGAGAAGATCATATCCACTGTAGACCGTTCTGGTCAGACGCTGCACTGGGACTGAGGGTAGAGATGATCAGCAAGTTTTTGGAGTCACAAGAGTTCAACGTGGACACAGGGTTTGCCTACGATGCTCAGGAGGGAGATAACACAGTAGTAGTACAGTTGCTTCTGTCACCTTTGTGAAGTACTACTCCTTTCCTCCATCACTGGCAAAGTATGTGATGCAGCAGGAAGGTGTTCGTGCAGGGCTCGATGAGGTGTGAGAGAACCTCTAGCTCTAGTTCCTCCATGATGGACAGAGGTTCAATAGCAATGAGGGTTAAGGTGACAACAACGTTCTTTCTAGAGTAGAACTGTGAGTACTCTTCCACTCATCTCTCCGTCTGCTTAATTTTGTCGATGATCACTACCCCTCTGCTGGATTTGAGGAGGGCTCTTTTGCTCTCTGTTGGAGCTTTCTTAATGCCCTCATACAATCCTCTGATGCTCCCTGTTGTTGCTGTAGTGTGGCTATCATCTCTGAGCTGTTGCCAATATTCATCAGGACATTTTTGTGCTGTCTGCTGCACTATGCTCCTGGCAGCTCTGATTGCTAGGACTTATCACTTGGAGAGCTCTTGTATTCAGAAAAGACAGCCCGCTTCCCTTTAAACTAGTCATTACTCTTAGAAGTGTGTTTGGCATGGTGAAGGTTCTTGGATTGCAGCACAGTGCAACACTAGTGAGTGGTCAGGGTCACAACCTGTACTTTGGGATGTGCAGGTAAGGAGCATGATTTTGAGGCTTGCTCACCTGACAATGACCATATCAGCCAGCGCCAATGCTTTGAGCCAGGAGGTGGCCATGACATGGAAGTAGGAGTTGGTCATGCAGAGGCCATGATGGGAGCAAAGTGCAGCCCATTCTCATTGAGCATGCCATCTCCAAAATGTCCATGGTAGGAAGGCCAAAAGTCATGGTCAGAACCCATTCTGGCTCTAAAATTACCAAGAGAACAAGGTGCTCACTGTTGGGGATGTTCTTGATGGCATCACTGAGATTGTTATTAAACTCATCTTTAGCCTCAGGTATGGATTTTAAAGTGGGAACATGGATGCTAACTAGAGTGACTGAGGCATGACGGCAGAAACCAACAGGTATTCAGTTCTCTTGTCACCTAGTTCAGCAAGGAGTTCCTAACTGTGGAATCCAGTTCCATGTTCTCTGTTCTCTTTAGTGCTCTTTACTTGCAAGAAGAAGTCTTTCTACATGAGTATTTGCGTATACTAGAGTCATCTAGGTATTTTGGGGTTTTTTTTTGTATTTGTAGTCTCAGAGCTCATTGTTAATGATGGCTGTCTTTCCTGCCTGTCAGTCTAGTGAGATCTGAGAACCTCTACCTCTGTCAGAAGCAACACCTGGTGCTAAACTCCACGCTGATCGAGCGTTGCAGCTTCTTAACAATAAACTGCTGCTTCCCATGTTGTTTTGACACTGTGAGGCAAAGCTGGAGTGACCTCTCCAAGGAAAAAGCCAAGGCAGGATGATATGGAGAACAGGTTACTGCCCATGCAGCAGATCCCCCTAGCAGCAGGGGTCGATACAGTTTGGCACCCACAGTGCCGCAGGAGTTGCTGGAACATTACTGGAAACACTGGATTTTTCCTCAGGGCTGATTCTCTGACCACTGAGAGGGATGCAGCAAGGCAATGGTGGAAATTGAAGTGTTCCTTCTCCTAGATGAGCTGCCACTCAAGGCTACAAGCCTCACACACCCAAAGCAACTGGTTTTGAGACACCACTGATCTGCCTTAGCCCCACAAGAATGCCAGGAATTGGACTTGGCAGTCAGAAGAGAGCATTTCAAAGATAGTAGAAGCTATCTCCCTATCATCAGCCCTAGGAATCAGCAGACATGTAAACATCTTTAAATGTTTTGAAGATGTGCAGTCCAGCACCACTACACCACCCTAAGACGATATTATACGGTAAGAATGAATTAGCATCACAAGAATTTGTTAATCTTTTTCATATTTCACCTCCTGCTGATTTTAACATTAGTCAGACATCAGTATGCTGAGATGGAAGTCAGCAGGCTGCTAATGGGCCATTTTCACAGAGCAGGACACACTTTTATCTTTTAATAATTAGATTTTTATTTTGAGTTTTTTTTTTATTTCAATTAAATCACAAACCACAGAAAGTATGTCTTTATGCAGCTTTATTGCCATCTCTCCATGGCGTATGTGTAAGCTACATTTTTAGTACCTTTAATTTTATGTCATTCTGTCCACCATGTTCCTTTCTTTGATGTGAAATCCATATCATGCTGTAGTAACAAGATACATTTTCAACTCATTCTTGTGTCCATCCACAGCCACACCGCCCCGGTTAGTTTGTGAGATCCTCTTTTTGAATAATTTCAACTTTTGGTTTTTTTTTTACACCAGATGTTGCAACCCCCTGACCCTTAGAAAAAATACAGGTTTTAGGCACCTTGATATTGGCTCCATTTTCTGCAGTCTATGGTCATGACATGGTTAGACTAGTGGGCGCCAGAGCACATAGTTTGGGTTTGTACAAAATAAAAAAAATAAATTAAAAAAGATACTCGATGATTCTTCTGTAATTACCAAAATTACACGGTGCATCTCACTAGAGTGTTGGTTTTATACCAAGTCACATACCTAATCAGTTTTTTGGTGAACGTGACAGGTCTGATTTTTACAAAAGGTTGCCAGGTTTGGTACTTGTGCTTATCGGCTAAAAATAAATATTTGGTGGCGACAACCAGGCATGTGTAATATATATATGACTATGTAGGTTTCTAAAGTGGGACTGCTTATCCCTTGACCTTCAAAGCCAGCATGTCAAAGCACCAACAGCAAAGGACATTTTGGGAACGGCAGGGTGGGTATTTCTGACATTACGCCCCAGGAGGAGAATCCATTGGTCGAGAAGATAAAGGTAAAATGGACTGGTACTTATAAAGCACTTTTCTACTCTACTCTTTTACTACAAGCCACATTCACCCATTCACTCACACATATTCATGCAGCGCTTTGTTCTGTATCTTTTAAACTACCACGTTTGCACTCGCATTCCAAAGCATTTCAGTATTTTGCCAAAGGATGCTTCAGCATGCATACTGGAGGAGCCGGGGATCAAACCACCAACTTTCCAGCTGGTGGATGGCCTAAGCTGTCAGTTCTTTGTTCCGTATGTTTATATATTATGTTTTATGCTTTTCCAGTGTACATGAGAGTATTGTTTTAAAGACAGTCTGTGCTGCCTAATATGGACGCATGAATGTGAACTGTGCCACTCATCAGCCTAAGAGGAGGAGACATGTGTGACTCTGACAGCTGATTGGCTGTCTGAAACTCATCAGAATGCAGCCATGCATTGGATTGGCTGCATGCCTCTCAGCCAAACTGACATGCTAATGTCAGTGGAGTAGACAGTGATAATGTCATTCCAGGTAGATAATGCATTTTGACTAGGCTGGAATAGTGGGATTATTAGCATGATAATGAATCAGGACAATGAAAGCGCAGTTAAAGGCGATGATCAACACTGACAAGTCAGCGATGAATAACTTTATTATTTTCTATTTTAATTTAACATTTTCCTCTAATTTGTCTCCTTTAATCTAACCTTTATTTAAGCAGGCAGGTATTTAGGAATGAATTCTGATTCAGAATGACAGCCAGGCTGTTACATTACAGCTGCCAGACTGGTATAATGTTATACTGTGTGTGAAGGAGATCTGAATGGAAACGCAGTGATTGCCCTTCTGTTTAGAACTGGATCTCTTTGTAAGCTGAGCTGCCCAGAAACTCTTTGAAATAAAGCACAGTCTCAAATAAAGCTTTTTGTTGCGTCTGTGACAATCAGTGTCTTTATATACAAAGACCCACAAAAGAAGAAAGTCTCGAGGAAGCATTTTTATCAGGGAAAGCGGTGTCACTGTGTAATACCATTTGAACCGTATACATGTTTCCACGTTTGAAAAGCCAAATGCTGAACTTTCTGAAACCTCGATGGATGTACAACAGAAGGGAACTGCTACAGATGCCCATAAGAAAATGGTATCAACTGCATTGAGCTATGACCCCAGTAAACACTTTCCTGATGAGCTCATTGTTAAAAGTCTTACTGAATACAACATATTAGAGGCATAGAGGCAAAGAGGAGGATAGAAAGTTGTACTCTTTTAAAGCAGATTTATTACACCGTCACTTTTTAGAGCATCACAACATACACATTAAAATTTAAACAACATTTGGGAAACATTATTCCTTCAAGACCACATGCTTCTCATCCTCACTGGGGTGCGGGATGGGCATCATACATACAGTAAAGTGTATGGAAATTACCAAAAATAGTCACCTGCCCTATGAATGGTTACCATGGTATCGTATGTGATCTTGGCATTTTGGCACTTCGTCCTCTCTCTCTCCCCTCAGCCCCAACCGGTCACGGCAGATGACTGCCCCTCCCTGATCTTGGTTCTGCTGGAGGTTTCTTCCTGTTAAAATGAGTTTTTCCTTCCCACCGTCGCCAACTGCTTGCTCATAGGGGGTCAATTTGACTGTTGGGTTTTCTCTGTATTACTGTAGGGTCTTTAGCCACGATACAAAGCACCTTGAGGCAACTGTTTGTTGTAGTTTCCTACCACAGTCCAAAGACATGCACTTACTGGGGTTATGTTAATTGGCCAATCTAAATTGCCCATAGGTGTGAATGTGAGTGTGAATGGTTGTCTGTGTCTCTGTGTTGGCCCTGGTGACCTGTACAGGGTGTACCCTGCCTCTCGCTCTGTGTCAGCTGGGATAGACTCCAGACCCCCCCCCCCCCCCCCCCCCCCCCCCCCCCCCCCACACACACACACACATACGCACACACACACACTGCGACCCTGAAAAGGATAAGCGGAAGTGAATGGATGGATGGCTTTTTATAATTTCATAGATGTGATATGTTTTCCTTTTTTTTGGAGTTGCTCCTTCTGCTTTCTGGACCTTTTTCTTTGTATTCGTGTTTGCCTCAGAAACAACGAAATTGCTGTCGTTTAATTTTGAATGTTAGAGTCTCCACGTCATGTTCTTTTACATCCTGACTGCTGCTGTTCTCTCTTCTTCTTCTGTTCTCTTTTGGTCCACCCTGATCCCTGTGCGTTCCCATCCTCATCTGTTTTAAACATAAACTGTATGGGTGCAACACACAGACACACATACCTGCTAATTAGCGCTAAGGAACAAACAAATAAAATATTAAATATACACTCACCAAAACTAAAACACAAACTTCGTGGACAGTCTGTATCACACAGGAGGATTATTTCTTAGATAATCCCCCTAAAATGCTCTAAAAGGCACCAACACAACAAACACGGTGAAGAGCTCAGTTCAGTGACTGAGGTGAGACATGGCAGAGACAGATCATCTACAGCTGTCTGAGTCATCTGTCAATCAAAGCAGCCATGCCATGCACCAGACCGGAAACATGTTTTTTTTCTGCTGCAATGCCATAAAACATGGTAACATGGGAGTGTGTGGGAACTGAGTTGCTTTTAGAGTCAACTTCAGCAACCATTGGATCAGCTGAAGTTTTTGGCACTACCATGCTATAGCCCCTTGGTTGCTACTTGGTTTTTTTCAGCTCTTTTCCACATCTAAAATGTTCTATCCATAAAACCCAAAACCACACAATTACTGTCCAATTACAAATGACGTAGTAACTTATTATGAATAATCTGCTACTGATTTTAATATGCAGTGTACACACCGTCTGTACCACAACAGCTAAGTACATCATGGCCTCACAGCTGATGTGGCCAATATATGAAATCAAAACAAAGTTGCACAGAGTTAAAGGCTTCTTCCATAATAGCTAACACTCTCATACACAGTTTCACAGTGTTCTGTGTTTATTTTAAATGCTGATTCAGTCCACCTGCAGTGAAGCCGACAAGCCTTACCTCACATTTGGAACAGTTACAGTGTTGTAATGTGACGTCTGTGTTTGTGATGGGGGGCCCGGATGGGCCGCAGCGTTCAGCTGCTCGCATTGAGATGCAGATCCGCACTAATTAATTCTCATGTTTAAGGGAATTAAACATTATTCTGAAGAAAAGAGCAAGCTGATGCGAGTCACTTTAATATGTACGCCAGATGAAAGGAGAAGTGTTTTTCTCTGTGATAGAAATGCATTTATTCACATTTCCCCTAGCCAATTTCATTTCAATGTGAAATGAGGAGATGAGGTTAGGGGACGCAGAGAGGAGAGTTAGCTAATAGAAAACAATGACCGCTGTTTTATTCTCTGGAGGCTATTCTGCTGTTGTCAGTGCTCTCTCTCACCAGCCGCACAATGCTCATAGACAAAGAAAGAGATCAGCGGGGCCAAGTGCCTCTTCTAAAACACACGGCAGCTTATTAACCCCAACATGCACACACACGCAGACACACAGAGCACCACGGCGGGCTGCAAAGCATATCAGGGAGTAATATATTGAGGTTATATTCAGGTTGTAATGGTGTTATTAAAGCAACAAGCTCAGACTGAATAGAGAGAAAATCCTATTAAAATAATTATAGAGTCCTGGGATAGCTCTGTGTGTGTGTGGGTGTGTGTGTGTGTGTGTGTGTGTGTGTGTGTGTGTCCTTGGCTAATGTGTAGTAATTGACTCTGCTAATAGTGATTGCCAGCTAATTTTATTTTCATCAGCTTTGAGATTAATGAGAATGTATTGCTGCTACATTCACTCAGCCTGGACCTCTTAAGAAATAATTATTCCTACATGCAATTAGAGAGTTATATTGTTGCAAAAAATTAAAGTCCACTGAAGTCAACTTCCCTAGGTATCATTAAAATCTAATTCAAAAATGTAAGTTTCTATTTCTCTGCATTTCCTCTGTCGTTGGTTTTATGTATAGTCTAAATATTATTACAGCACATTAAAGGTTCATAGACCAGAGCCTGTGTGGTAAAAACACAGCATTTCTATTTTATTTATGGAGGACAAGTTCACCACAGCAGTCCTTTCAAGGTGCTTTATATAAAGATCCTACAATATTAGCGAGAGAACCTCAACAACAGATAACAGATTATCCCCTGTGAGCAAACACTTGCTGACTGTAGGGAAAAAGAACTCCCTTTTAACAGGAAGAGGCAATGCCCAGGAAAGAGCAGACACCTGTAGTGATTGTTTGGGGGTTCATGCAAAAGAAAAGCGTTAATGTAATGATATGAAACGGATATTTTAAAGCAGTTATCGTGGTATCAGTCTTTTTCATTTATAATGTAGTTATACACTTGGACTGGCATTTGTATAAAACATTTCTTGTCTTAATGTCCACTCAAAGTTTTATCAATCTCACATTTTCTTCCAAGAATAATTTACTGTCACCAACATGCATGTTTTTGGCCTGTGGGAGGAACTTCCAGAGAGCAACGTTCCCAGTGGCTAACCTTTTCACCAACATGCTACCAGTATAGAAGACAGGTAGAAAACAATTTTAAATTATTTAAATTTTAAGAATAAAATGAATATTTTACCTAATTTCTTCAATATCATTATACTGTCTCCTGATTGGAGTAATTGTCGTAGACTGGCCACTCCTGGGAATGTTCACCACCTTTCAAAGTTATCTCCGTTTGTGGATGATGGCTCTCACCGTGGTTGCTGGAGTGCCAAAGCCTTGGAAATGGCTCTTTAACCCTTTTCAGACTGATAGATGTCAATGACTTTGTTTCTCAGCTGTTCTTGAGTTTCTTTCAACCTTGGTTTGGTGTGTTGCTTTTTGAGATCTTTTGGCCTACAAGTTGAAAAATTGAAAAATGTAAATGTGACAAATACGCTAAAAAAAGAAGAAATTGGGAAGGGGGCAAAAACCTTTCACAGTACTGTTAAGATATCAATACCTTTTCTACAGGAGGTAGATCCATGTAGATTGTGCCTGTAGGGACAGAAATTGATTTTTAATGTACTGCTATTTCTGAAAGTCAAAAGTGGCATATAAAACATGGTGAAACATGAAATGAGTGGAGTGGAGGGAAGTGCTCAGTGTATCAAGTTCCCCAGCAGCCTGAGCTTGTAGCAGCATAACTAAGAGATAGCTCAGGTATTTTCAAATAGTCGATAGATCAGTGACACCTGGGCTCGCTCTACTGTCTACTGTGAAAACAATCTAATAGTCACAGCTTGACAGTTGAGACTGTGATTAAAATTTCAAATCCCCGAGATGATTCCCCCCACCCTCCTCCCAAGCCGATTGTGTTAACTTAATTTACTAGCATGGCCCAAATCAGACATTTACATCACACAGTAATCACTTTAAAACTGCTTTAATGAGCTCCGCGGGGGAAATTAGAAGCTCTGATACGTATTATCTTGAAAGAAAATGTAAGCTCATTGACACGGTGCTTTTGGAGGCTGTGAGGGCACATTTACTTTCTGTCCTGTTTTTTTTATCATAGTATACCTCAAGAATGTCAGTTTGGGCGCCAAGCATCAGTATCCAGCTGTTTGACTGGCAACTGCTCGGGAATGAAACAGGGCTCTTTTTTTTTATACCTCTTTTGACGTGGAGCATCCTTGCAGTGTCAATGGCATAAAACAGGACAGTGATTAAGTCAGATACAACCTGAAAGAAGGCGCTGATGTGGAGGTTTGTTGCAAAGTGGACTGCAGATGCAGAATACGAGTCTGAATAAATGTTGTTTTCTCTCAATACAGTTGCATTTGGACTCACACATGCTGTTTCACAAAACAGAGGTTATAAACTGCACAGCAGGAAACCTGCTTAAGTTACATTTGTAATGGTTCTATACAAGCCTGAAACCATGGCCATCTTTATAGGGTACACAGGAAATTCCGCCTACTTCAAACCATAACATGAAGTTAATGAATTTGTCTGCATAATTGCAGCAATCCACCCTCCTTCAATTCAATAGTTCTACATTTCAGGACATCATACAATAAAACTCAAAAACTCTATCTGTCAATCTGCAAACTCCTCCAACACAATCAGGAGTTGAGCAGCCAAACTTGGCACGCAGGCAGATCTGAGGCCCCTGAAGGTTCTTGTCTACATCACATATTATGTCATCATTTTGCCTAGTCACCACCTACCAACTTATAATGTCTTAGAACAACATTGTATCATTTTAATTTCATGACAGTAACATCTCATTTATATGCACAGAACTTGAATTATGCATGAGATATTGTGATGTCATTGTGTTGCCTAGCAGCCACATAACAATGGACCAAATAATAGTGCAGCGTGGGCATGCAGTAGTGATAGAGAATACAGCCTGACAATGCATGACATGTTACACCCTGTCATTACTTATCTAACAAAAGGAAGGCCAAAATGCAGAGGCACTGAGTGAAAAACTAAGCACACCCCATGAATCCACAGCTTACAGAACCACCATTTCCTGCAATAACTTGATGCAATGTTGCTCTGTATGAATTTATCAGTCTTTCACAGCGCGGAGGAATTTTTGGCCCACTTTCTTTTGCAACATTGCTTAGCACAGCATCAGACCTTGAGGTGAATTTGCTGAGCTGTTAACTCCTGAGCAGACACGTGTACATAATCTTTCTCGGTGTACATCGATGGACTTTTTTTTGGGCAATGGGTCTATAACCCTCCCAAGATTGACGCACAGCAACAACTGCTTCTCTGAGATCATAGCTGATATTTTTTGAAAAGGAGGCCCTTTCAGAGTGGGCCTCTTGTCTTCTTGCTCTGCTGTTGTTTGCTGGGTTCCAGTCAATTCCGTTATAATTTTTTCAATGCTTTAGCAGAGCATTCTGACACTTTCTAATTTACAGCAAATTTGACAAAATCATCCAATTCAATTTTCCTGGCTTGTAGGTTGTGTGTTTGGTCTCAGTGTGCAGCTGGTGCAGCAAAGAGGAGACAAATGTATGTATTTAAGCTGCTGAGTTTCTGTGTATATGCACATGCACATGCAACAGTTCTGACATTTCTGCGCATGGGTGCGCACTGATAGACATCAGGGAGCCAGATAGCTGAAGGCTGAGGCATTAAGAGAGGAGAGGAGGACATTAATCTAAAGAAAATTAAAATCTGGAGCGGTGCGTTTAGGATGGAGAGCGACCGCTACTTCTGATAAGAAGTGGTTAAGGAGAGCATAGATTTAGATAAATAGGCAGGAGAGAGAAAAGAGGAAAGAAGGAAGGCGAGCCAGAGGGAAGAAGAAGATGATGAGGTATAAAGTGGAGGAAAAGTAGATTATGTGGAGAGTGCAGAGAAGGATGAAGGGATGGCAGGAAGGAAGGAATTTGTGAGGACAACCCAGAAATGACAGGAGAGAAGGAGGCAGGAACTGAAAGACGAAAAAATTAAAGGCAATCAGAGAAGTTAAGGGGACAACGAAAGATAAATGGGAAAGAAAGAAGTGTCCAACAAAATCTCCCAGACCTGAGCAGGCTGCTAATATGGCCTCAGTGTGTGTGTGTGTGTTTATGAGACCAGACCATACTCCAGATAACCTGATGTTATTGATGCTCAAGACCACAGAGCCACTGCTATCTACATGTGCTGCATAACAGAGACACACACCTACACACACACACACACACGCACACACACACCTACACACATACACAGTGAGTGATAGCAGTGCCACAGAGGTGGCTGTCTGAGGTTAGCAAAGCTGTGCTCAACAGAATGTTGTAGATTTAAGAGTGCAGCAAGTCGACAAGATGTGGAGCAGATTTAACTGCAGCCTGCAGCCGCCGCTGTCCACTGACACACTACACAGCATTTTACATGGAGACAGGGGAAGATATGGCTCTGTCTCTTGTAGAAGCTTTATTTAATTTTATTTATTGCTTTGATATTTTTTTCCACATTGTTTTTATTTGCAACAGAACAAAAAGTGATAACAGAAGAACAGACAAGAAACCATGGACTTCTCCACTCAGTTATCAAAAATAATTATTTAATTATTTTTCAAACGTGTTAGTGGTGGCTCTTTTAATGTGACGATGTAATTATTCAAGTTTTTTTTATATCATAATCTTTATGTTCATAGACACTGACATCAAAGAGATGACAGATAATCTGTAGTGTTTGAAATAATAGTCTGAACCCTAACCCAGCCACTATATGCATCCAGTAAGTAAGGCTAGGCCCAACCATGCTACCCAAACCTGTTCAATTCTATTCTATTCTATTCTATTCTATTCTATTCTATTCTATTCTATTCTATTCTATTCTATTCTATTCTATTCTATCTGTATAGCACCAAATCACAACAGTCACCTCAGGGAGCTGTATGTCGTAAGGTGACACAGTAATACAGAGAAGCCCCAAACAATCAGATGACCCCTTACGAACAAGCACTTGGTGACAGTGGGAAGGAAAAACTCCCTTTAAACAGGAAGAAACCTCCACCGGAATCAAGCTCAGCGGCAGACAGCCTTCTGCTGCACGGGTTGGGCATGGGGGGACAGGAGAAAAGACATGCTGTGGAAGAGAGCCAGAGATTAATAATAACTGGCTTGGTGGTGGGTGATGGTCTAGGGAGGCATATCTATTAAGGGATGCATAGACCGCTACAGGCTTGGCAACAGTACCCTGACTGCCATTAGGTATCAGGATGTCAGACCCTATGTTGGTGCGGTGGGTCTTGGGTTCTTCCTGGTGCATGACAAGGCCCAGCCTCATGGGTCAAGAGTATGTAGCCAGTTCCTGGAGGCTGAAAGAACTGATAAATGGACTAGTTCTTATAAAGCGCTTTTCTACTCTACCTGAGCACTCAAAGCACCATATACATGTCTTCATTTACCCATTCACACACACATTCATACATGCACTTTTTTCTACACTTCTACATCTAAAGTCTTTCTATCTAACATTCACACACACATTCACACTTTGATGAACTCATCAGGAGCAATTTGGGGTTCAGTATCTTGTCCAAGGATACTTTGGCATGCAGGCCACAGCAGCCAGGGATTCAACCACCAACCTTCCAACTAATAGATGGCCTACTTTTAGTTTATAATAGATAAATTATAGAGAAATTGATATCATTGATTGGCCCCCATGCTCACCTGATCTATATCCAATAGAACACCTTAGGGACATCTTTCAGTGCCACCATGCTGCACCTGAGTTCAGGAGTTCAGTGATGCCATGGCTCAGTTCTGGGAGGAGATCCCTGAGGAGACCATCTGTTATCTCATTAGGAGGATGCTCCAGCACTGTCATTTGTCCATACAAGCACATGGGGGCCATGCAAACTTCTGAGTACCATTTTGAGTTGGTGCAATGAAATTTCTGCAGAATGGACTAGCCTGATATACCACTATTTCACTTTGAAGAAAAGCAGAAAAATCTGTTTTTTCTGTCACAAGTAATGGGTTTTGATAGGACAGCCACATAATGTTCACTTCATGTACAAAGATGAGTATTATACGTATACAGTGGTGTGAAAAAGTGTTTGCCCCCTTCCTCATTTCCTGTTTTTTTGCATGTTTGTCACACTTAAGTTTTTTGGAACATCAAACCAATTTAAACAATAGTCAAGGACAACACAAGTAAACACAAAATTTAAGTTGTAAATGAAGGTATTTATTAGTA
>VUQK01034471.1:7375-19452 GCA_015106715.1 Bujurquina vittata
TTTTTATTATAAAAAAAAAAAAATAAGAAAAATAGAAAGAAATATAAAAAAAGTGTTGATCATGTTGAATCCATTAAAAAAAAAAAAAAAGAAAAATTATTTATAAACTTGAATAAATGTTTTTATGTTGGCCACGTAACCCAAAGCACATTTCCAGCACTCACCCCTCTGTTGTTAAAGTAAAATACCCAACCAAAATGTAAAAATAAAAAAAAAGCTATTACACTTTCAATAGTACTTCTGATTTGTGTGAAGTTGAATATTTAAAAAGCTTCGACATTTTTCCAAGTTCTGATTTCATGTCGGCATGAACAAGCTGCTGCAACCACATCCCAAAAATATTACCTAAGTCACAGGTCCCAAACGACAGCATCAGTTCACAGGCTTTTACCCTTTCTAGTGGGAGGACAGCTCTGAGCTTTTTTCCAAAAGGCAATGAAATTGAGTTTAAATTGCAAAGCTTTGTATTCATTACAGTCCTCTTATTTACTTCTGTATTCAAAAATGTTTGTGTGAAGGGAAAAAAGTCACACACTCTAATATTTCACTGGACTGCTTTGCTTTGCTAACACCCAGCGTTTGCTATGGAATCATTAAGTTGGCTTAACATTTCACCAAGATCTGTATTGATGATAGAGAGTTGGACCACCGCGTAAAATCTTCTTCAGTAAAGCACAAAGATTCTCAGTGGGATTAAGGTCTGGACTCTGTGGCGGACAGTTCATGTGTGAAAATATTGTCTCTGGCTCCCTAAGCCACTCTTCATAACTGGGGCCTGATTAATCCTAACATTCTCATCTTGGAATATGCTCTTGCCGTCAGGAAAGAAAAAAAATCAGTTGGTGGGAAAATCTGGTCATCCAGTGTATTCAGGTAGTCAGCTGACCTTATTTTCAACATTGCATAGACCTGACCAACAGCAGCAACTCCAGATTATAACACTGCTCCCACGGGCTTGTACGCTAGGCACGAGGCATGATGGGTGCATCACTTCAGATGCCCATCACTCTGGAAAAGGGTACATTTGGACTCATCGGACCACGTGACCTTTTTCCATTGCTGCAGGGTCCCATCTTCTTGCTCACAAACAAGTTGAAGCCTTTTTTCCAATTAGCTTCACTGAGAAGTGATTTTCTTAAAGCTACACAGCTCAAATCCCTTGAGTTCTACTGCATGTGTGGAAATCCTCTTAAATTCACTGTTAAACACGTTTCACAAAACATTTAAGTGAACTCCGATGACTATCATTTAAAATTCCTCAGAGATGGTGGTTCACCACTATTCTTCCAGGTTTTAATAATGTGTTGGACAGCTCTTCACCTATTTTTGGAATTTCAGCATTCTCTTTGAGGCAGGCCAATAATTTAACCCTTCAGAAACCATAACAGCTTTTCCACAACCACAGAAAATATGTCCAACACACCTGAATCATATATAGAAGTCATTAGCAGGACTCTGGAGAACTTGACTACATAAGGAGGTAATTCAGCCATTTGATTCGGGTGTGGTAGATCAGGGACACATCTAAAACCTGCAGGACACCGGCCCCCCGAGGCCTGGCATTGCCCATCCCCGCCATAGGGTTTCATTTGATGCCAGCTCACCATTGCAGCTGTAATAGCTTCAACTCTTCTGGGAAGGCTTTTCATAAGGTTTAGGAGCGTGTTTTAGGAATTTTTAACCATTCGTCCAGAAGCTCGTTTGTGCGGTGGTTGGACTTCTTGCAGTTGACATCCCATCACGGTACCACACTGGAATTCACTGAGCTCCTGAGAGCGACCTGTTCTTTCACAAGCGGTCTGTTTATGTAGGTGCTTGATTTTTTATATGCCTGTGGCCATGGACGCAATTGGAACATCTGAAATCAATGACTTTGATGGGTGAATGAATACTTTTGGCAATATTTATCTATTTTCTGAGATCTTATGCACTACTAATCATGCCACAGCAGGAATGAACACACCTTTATTCCTCAATTTACAGCACAGCTAATAATTTACAACAGCTAGAATGGCATTAACTAAAGGAAACCCCTTTCACAGTGCAGCTCTGCTTCACAAAGAAAATCACTTTTCAAGCTGCTACATTTAGTAAAAATATAAAAGTCTGGTAAAAGTTTGCAAAAACATTTCATGAGTTGACGCTTTAGCGTCTATATAAAATAAAAGATTTCAAATCTCAAGTATTACATCTTTTCCATAAAGAGAAACTGAACAGCAGAGGGGACAGATTCATAGAAAAAGGTCAAGGTTTCAGTATTTGAGCCAAGGATGAGCCAGGATTGAGGCTTTACTCCGATCACCATAGTCGTAGAGCAGCTCCTCGTCCGCTTCAATGTCTCGGGAGGCCACCAGGATCAGGTGAGGCGTTCCATCAATGGGGTGAAGTCTCGTCTGGCAGTTTCCAGTTTTACTGTGGTTGATCAGTCTTCCAAGCCGAGTTGTTTCCCTTGTGGCATCAACGCTGTAATGTATACAGATATGATTGTCACTATAACACAAGACCGGTATTAAATGTCTTTATATACATAAATACATACATACATACATACATACATACAAGCTAATCCTAAACAGCCCTGTTTTTATTGGTCTATAAAAATAAGTACAGCTACAATTTGTGATTTTTAGAGTTGAGCAACTAAAGAAAAATTTTCATCGGTTTTGTGTGCACTTACTGCAGAGTAAGGCTGCAACGATTAGTCGACTAATCGTTTCACAAGTCGGTGACTAATCGACTACCAAAATAGTTCTTAGTTGCAGACCTATTGGAGAGTGGTGCTATTTGGACGTACCAGTAAGTTTTGGATTGGTACTGAAAGTAGTACATGTAACAGCCTGTTTGAGGATCCTCTGCGTACTGGGCCTCTCTGGTTTTTGCTTCAGCCAGGTCCAGTAGGTCTCCATGGTACTCCACAACAAAATCTCCCTTTTTGAATCCATTGACAGAAAACACCCCCCTCCCTTTGCCTTCTATGTGTTTGACCTATTAACAGAGAAAGCACAGAAAACACACAAGTAGCAGCTGACCGAGTTGCTTTGCCAACATGTAAGAATCTCATCAGTTTTAAAGTAACAATTTAAATGTTACCTGCATTCCTTCTTCAGTGCCATTCTTTATCAGGTCATCAAGGTGTTTGTGTTGTTCACTCTGTTAACAGTGATTGGATCAAAATTGTAAACAGTTTTTGATTAAGACTATTTTATGTACAACACTATGCAATAGTCTTGAGCCACCCCTCATTTTTTCACATTTTCTTAGGGAAAGGGGAAATGTATTTCAATGGCATCAGCCATTTTCTACGGAGTGGTCTGCTGTACCAGCATCTTGACAGCAGACATATAGAGACTAAAAATCACAAAGAGGGCTGGCTCTATCTTGCGCTGTAACTTAGACCCTGTGCAGGTGGTGGGAGAGAGGAGGATGCAGCTCAAACTAGCATCCATACTGAGGAGCGACTCCCACCCCATGCACGGGACTGTAGCAGCACCTTCAGTGAGCGACTGCTGCAGTTTTTTTTGTGGGAGATCATCCCAGTAATTCTATTCTTTTATAAGATCTTATATATTATATTATATATGCAATACAAAGCGCCTTGAGGCGACTATTTGTTGTGAATTGGCGCTGTATAAATAAAATTGATTTGATTTGAAATTTTTCTACTGTCACTTTTGCTGTTGAAACATTGTAAATTTCCTACACTGTGGGACAAATAAAGGATTCTTATCTTCAAGTTATGTGTAAAAACCACTGGTTCATACCTTGCATTAGACACATTTTTCATGCTTGAATGAGTCACAGGTGAGTGTTCAGTTGCTTTATTTATATGGGGGAAAAAAAAGCTTTTTGGGGGGGCATATTATAATAAAGTCTATTTCCTTGGATGCAGTGGCTCAAGACTTTTGCACACTGCTGTATTTACTGTTAATTATTTTAATAAATACAGACCTTTAACTCCGTTTTTGTTTTTCTGTTACTGCGTCTGATGGGAAAATAGTCTGTGACCTTCCTGTTTTGAGGTGCTTTATTCTCCATCCTGAAAAGAGTAATAAGTGATTATGAATGTGCATCTTGATGTGAAAAAGCCCATGTCTTTTTTTTTTTTTTAAAGCACCTGACAGGCTGCTTGGACTTACTTTTTTGCTCCCGGCTTGTGTCTATTTCTGATTCGAGACTTGGATTCTGGGACTTTGCCATCTGTTGCAGACCTGACTGTATGCGACGTGGACTCTTTCTGCCTTGGTTGCGCAGATTCCTGTTCTCTTGTTTCATGACTGTGACAAGCCATTTCAGGCTTCTGCACTTTGGACGCCTCAGATTTAATTTCAGTGGGCGAGCCTAAAACATGGACGAAATAAAAATATTTAAGCTGTACCATTAGTATAGGTCAGTAAACACTACTACTATTCAAATACACTGGAAAGCTGTGTGGTTCAGATGGATTTGCTGAAGATATATTAACAAAGAGGACACCGACCAAGTAACTCAGAGTTTTTGTGGATAATATAAGTATTTACCTTTTTTCAGTCTTGGCATGTCAGGTTTAACTGAATCCAAATCATTTCCTTCCTGGATGAGCGTGCTTGAGCTGTCACTCAGAGGAGATCTCGGCTTGTTTGGACTCCGTAGACTCTGGAGAACTGACTGCACTTTACCTTTACAACCCTACAAAAATCATTAAAAAAAATAAATAAATAAATATTTTTAAAAAAAGGAGTGCTCTAATGCAGTCAAAGCGTGGCATTTTAATCACTGTTCAGAGACACTGTCTAAATTTAGAAACATGTTCCACTGTGATCTTTTTTAAGAACAGAAAACAGATTTTGTCCATTGCATTAATCCGGCTGAGTCCAAGAGAACAAACAGTGAACTGATTTCAAAGACTTGAACTGCTTGGCCTGCCAACTTTAACAGTGTGGCCAAAAATCAGCTGCTTTCTCGCTCAGTCACTACTTTATAATGTATACAACAGGAGCTCAAGTAGTGAGTACTAAACGGAGATTTTCAGGCTTAAGGTTCCTTTATTTGTACCCAGATGTAGATTTGGTCAGCATTTGTGAACCATCCATCCTTACATGCACTTTTTCAATATAGACACAAGAGTCATACTGAAGAAACAGATAAGCATAGTACAAAACACCGAAGGCAAAAACTAGTGATAAATTTGAGCCTCATGTAACTCAAAAAGTAATAAAGCTCTGATTTGTTCATGAGTGATGGCTGCTGGAACAAAGCGGTTTTGTTGTTCTACACTTTGTGACAAAAAACACTGGTCCAGAAACTGAAACTCACTATGCAAAGGGAAGTCTCTAAGATACATACACCAAATATTATTTTGAATAACTAATGTGGTGAGGGGCTGTGCAGCAACTTAAAATAAGTCAGGAGCATCTGCACAGTCTCGACATGCTGTGTTCATACTGTAAGAGTATGAGTACCCCATCTAACTGGAGAGAGCATCTGTTGTCAAATGGGGGGGAAGTCTCAAAAATATGTGGTGAAATCAGGCTGTAGCCTAACCTTGCTTGCAATGTCCTTTCTCCATGAGGCAGCTGCAGAGATGAGCAGAGTTATTAACACACAAAGAGCTGAATTGTTGTTAAAAACAATGAACTGCCCACTGCAGCTGCTGTTTGTACTTTACATATTTTATTTAAAAAAAAAAGTTAAATAGGAGTATATCTGAAAACACTACATGCACTAAAACACTGCTCTCAGCGGTGAAAGGTTGAGTTAGGTTCATTACATACAGTACCTTAAATGGTGTTAACACAAAAGCAGATAGTGCATGTGCATCTCTGCCATGACAATACAAAAAAAACGTTTCAGTAACCAAATCATTGCCAGATGCATGGAAATAAATAAATAAAATCAGACTAAATATTGCTCCTATGAGTAAATGCATTACAATTTCATAAGCTTATGCACTGTAAATTTCCTGGTGCTCATTAAGATATTCCCCCTGTGACAAAGAAACATGCTCATTTACATATGGGTAACTTTTCTTTCCAAACCTGAACTACGGTTTGTTAGTTTGCAGGCTGAAGAGGCATTTCCCCTTTGTGACAGTAACATTAAATTTCAGGGGAGTTAACACAGAATGTCAGCTTCCTGCTTTGGCCGTGCATGAGTTGGGAGCAGCGTCGGTACCTCGTTATCTGCCGGCTTGTTTTCCTTCGTCTCAGTCTGAGAAGTTACGGTATGCTCAGCAGAGGCCTCTGTTTCTTTGTCGCCTCTCAACACATTTTTCTTCCCTGCACAGAGAAATAAATTAATGCAAACTTTGCTTAACACAATGCAAAAATACGACAAAAATACTGCTGAGTTTTATGGTAAATAGCCACGTGTCTAAACAACCCTGGTCCTTTATTTCTGACTAGCATTATCAGCCTGCTACAACTCAAACAACACATTAACGTTACCTTTTGCCATGTCAATACACAAAATTACATCCAAAGAGTCCGCAGCGTCTGTTTAATTCTGTCCTGCATCCACGGACTCCCCACCGCTACTTCAACTACAAACAAGCGACCGTGGAGGATTTAAAAATACTACTATGCTTTGCATTGGCTGGTTAGTACAGACGGGCGGGGCTTGGGTTTGAAAGCAGCTCCCTGATTGGCCGCAGCTGCAAAAACTTATCTGGGTGGCATAACCTGAATTAAATAAAAGATAATGATTTTAATGGCAACAGGAAACAATGTGTATTGCCAGTTTATAAAGAACTTATCAATACAATGTGTAATAATACCGTAATTTGATTCACGGAAATAAAATAATATAGCAAAGATAAGAAGAAAAGAACAGCAAGAAGAAAAGCAACACAGAGCTAGAAATCATGATTTTTACCTGGTTATTACAGCTAGAAATGTGCTTAATAAGACGTCATCTGAGCACAGAATCATGTTTTCATTTTAAATAAAACGTTTAAATAGACTACCAACAGTAGTTTGAAGAGACGCAAGAGAGGTAAAATACTTAAATTTTGCCAGAGAGGTTTTTGCTGACCTCTAGTGATAAATGGAAGTAAAAGGTACTGTTAAAAATATTCAGTTAATATGCTTGGTGTTTCTATATATTTATAATTTTTTTATAATTTCTTCTATAATTTATCTGTTTTATGATTCACCATATAGTTAAACAAATTATTACAAGTTTCCTTAGTTTTCTTGTTATGATCTATTATATTGTAACTACAGCACACAGTTGCAGAACAGTGACCTGTAACTTAAGCTAACATGAGTATTTAAAAGCCTCCTCTTGATACACTGACATAACTTACCGACTGTCTTTAAACCACTTTGAAGGAGAAGGGGAGGTGAAGGAGCACAGGGTCTTCTAATCAGTGCCGTGCCTTTATTATTGATCATATGCACATCTTTTAAATGTGCGACACCCTCTTGTGCTACGCCCCTATGCATTCCATATAGTGCATATCCACTTTTTGCGCCACTGCATCCATCCTCCACTTACCCAACTCAGGGTCACTTTGAGGGGGGGCTGGAGCCTCTCCCAGCTGCCATGAGGCAAGAAGCAGGGTACGCCCTGGACAGTGTGTTGCAGGGCTAACACAGAGACAGACAACCATTTACACTCACACCTATGGGCAATTTAGAATCACCACTTAACCTAAACCCACTAACTGCATGTCTTTGGAATGTGGGAGAAAACCAGAGAGAACTCACACAGACACAAGGAGAGCATGTAAATTACACACAGAAAGGCCAGATGGTGGATTCAAACCCAGGAAATTCTTGATGTGAGGCAGCAACTACCAGATCCAGCCAAACTAAATGTGAGGCACAAAGTGTGTGTTACACACATTTTGGCCCAAAGCTCAGTTCATTTCATACTGGTTGAGCTCACTGTATTCAGATGTCTCCAGTCACGAAATCTCAATTCAACAGAGCATCACTGTGGTAGAACTAGAGATTTGCATCATGGATGTGTAGCCAACAAATCTGCAGCAACTGTGTGATGCTATCAAGTCAATATGGACGAAAATCTCTGAGAAATGTTTCCAGCACCTTGTTGAATCTATGCCATGAGGAATTAAAGCAGCTCTAAAGGCAGAAAGGGGTTCCAACCCAGTACAGTCAATGTATACCTAATAAAAGTGTCCCGCAATTGGAATTCATTTAAAGGATTTTTTTCAGCTTTTTGCAATCAGTATAAATAGAAGCAAAATTGTGTTTTTACGGTCCTTTGCAATGGGTTCACATGTGCATTCCCCTTTTCAGCTGCTGTTTTGTTCTGGTAAAACTGTTAAGGTTGCAGCATAAACGCATCCCTATATCATCTTGTCTCTTTTTAAGTGATGCATTCCTTGTAAGACTCAAATTTGTTGAGTTTTGTTAACTAGAACCAATTGAAATGCAGAGAATTGTCTCAGTATATTGTACTGTGGGACAAAGCCTAAATCCCTTTAAATCCCCATAAATCTACAGGTAAAAGAAGCATAGCACCCCCTTTGACCTCAAGTTTATAACCGCATGAATTTTTTTTTAAAAGACGCTTCAAGAATTGTACAATTGATTACACATCACCAGTGTTTTTTAATGTATTTTATTTCTTTTTCATGACAAACTACAACTGTGCCTCAATGTCGTTGAACAAATAAAAAGCCTGGTTGACACAGCTGACAGCACCTCTTCAGGCTTTGCAGACACAACATGCAGGCTCATTCAAGCATCATGTCCTCACTGCATATTCCACGCAGCATTTTAAATGGTGTCACTTCCAGGCTTGGAGTCTGCAGCCAGTGCGTCTTTAAAGAGTCTTTTTCTCTCCAGGTTCTCGTTGGCCTTCCTCCTCTTTTCTTGCTTTCTGAGCACAGACTCCTTCTTCTTCATCACAACTTCACTCAGGTCTCCTTTGTACGCAACGTCAAGTTTCTCCCTCATAATCTCTCTGGCGCGTTTTCGATTTATATCCACAGATCTGGTCTGGTGGCACTGGAGAGGCGATGGTAGACACGATTAAGAGACTTTGATGGGCAAGAATGACAAATTATATCAAGGTGTTCCATATGCGCTGAACACTATTTCACTATTAACTAAGGCAAATACTGATGGAGGGAGAAAAAGGCACCAGAAAAGATCAAATAATGAACTTAGCTCATGTTTCTTCCTGATCCAGCTACATTCAGAGGATTTACCTTCACTACGATCCCAGTGGGGATGTGCTTGAGCACCACACAGTTGCTGGTTTTGTTGGTCGCCTGTCCTCCGGGTCCAGATCCTCTCACAAACTGCTCTTCGAGCTGATCCTCAAACAGGACAGGAAGGTCTATCAGGTCCTTTTTACCGGCGGCCAAAACACACGTGAGTCCTGGGGGATTCGTTGTGAGCAGCTGAAGGACGCGGGGGGAGCCTCTCCATGTGAGCCAGCAAGACGCACTGCGCACAAAGCTGGTGATCGGTACAAACGCTGACATTACATTACAATACACCAGGTGCTACCAGAGGGAGAGTCTAAATTTCTCTAATTCAAAAAACTAGGCTTCGTTTGAATAGCAAAACTACGCTCTCTCGGGGATCACGACAACCGCTTGTTTATGTTCCGTGTTGTCTTAATAACTTCCGGTGTTGTGTTTACTTCGCGGCCTGAGTAGCGGGTGTGTTAACTCAATACAGCCACCGTGTGGCCACTCTAGCGCTCCTAGAAGTGCACTGTCGGTGGATTTCTCTAGTTTTCGCTTTCGCTTTAGTTTTATTTTTTTTTTAATGTAACTTTAAGCTTTGAGAGTGCTGATGAAGACGTTTAGAGAAGGTCAGAAGGAACTGCACTCTGTTTTGGTGGCTCTAGAGGGCGCATATGGCAGGGTGCCAAGGGAGGAACTGTGGCGCTGAACGAGGAAGTCAGAAGTGGCAGAAAGTATGTGAGGGTGGTACAGGACAAGGGTGACCAGATGTCCCTCTTTATGTGGGACTGCACAGCACGCTTATTCCTTGTCTCTCTGGCCCACATTTCAACTGGTTCTGCAGGGCATTCACTTTTCTAAAATCTGTTTTTTGCCCAATGTATATAAAAAGAAGGCATTTAATTATAGTCTAAAGGAGGTTAGTCTCTTTCACGCCATACTCTTCAGGGCAAGTTACATATCACCAAAAAGCCACAAGCTTTGCAGATTTTGTTGAATATGCTGGAAAATACCACAAGGAAAATGAAGCAACAGTATATTCTGAGATACAGAGTTATTGTGTTTCATGCAAGAGTTTGTTTTCAGTTTCACTCAGAACAGAAATATTTTTGAGAAGTGAGACAGCATATGTGTGTCATGATAAGAACAAACTTAAGATTAAGTAAGAGAGCTGAAAATTTAAAGTCATATATTTGACATGTATGTTTAAATTTACACATTTAATGTGTTTCTGTTTTTAAATTAGATATGAAAATTTCAACTACTTTTCAGCATTGTTGACATGACCCACTTTGTTTCACACACAGTGTTTGCCCCACATTTAGTTTGTTAGGATCTGGTCATCCTATGCAGGACATGCATGAGGACAGCGAGACAGTGGTGAGATGTGCAGTAGGAGTGAAACATGGGTTCAAGATGGGGTGATTGTTCTTGAGCTCCTTCTTGTTTGGACAGATTGACAAATGAGGCCAGGCAGGAGGAAAAGAGGAAGATCATGGGGAAGATTCATGGATGTAGTGAAGAAGGATATGCAGAGGATTGATGTGACAGAGGAGAGGGATGGTGTGAGATGGAGGAAGATGATCCACTGTGGAGACCCCTAAAGGGAGCGCCGAAAGAAGTTTTACTCTGAATTAAATAAACTTTAAATATTCAGTTTAGTTTTTGAATATTTTGAAAATGTTTTGTTTTAATTTACTTTCCAGAGTTAATTTTAGTCATTTCAATTAATATAATGTGGGTGGTATTTGTCAGAAGCAAGGTTTCAGAAGTTCAGCATAAGTATAAAAAAAAACTTATGAAAGGGAAAAACTAAGCGCATCCTTCCTTACAGCTTCCATCGGAATTAACAGGGGAAGGTGGAAGCAAGGTGCTGCTAATTAAATGCACTTCTTTAACTGATCATCAGCAAGTATGAACACCTGTATGAAAGCAGATGCTTTGCAGATTGCTTGTCTTGACCATTCAGGAGGAAATCATTCAGCAATGATCTCAGAGAAACAACCGTTACTGCCCATCAATCTGGGAAGGGTTATAAGGCCATCGTTCTTCAGTGAAAACAATTATTCACAAGTGGAAAGCATTCAAGTCAGTTGCCAATCTTCTCAGGAGTAGACATCCCAGAAAATTCTTCCCAAGCTCAGACTGTGCTATGCTCAGATAAACTGCAACAACAACAAAAAAAAGAAAGAAAGCCCCAGGAGCTACATCTCTGACCCTTCAGTTAACATGTTAATTGTCAAGCATGATGGTGGAAGGGTGATGATTTGGGCTTGTTTGGCAGCCAGAGGATTTGGGCACCCTGCAGCAGTGACTGCAACCATGAACTCCTCTGTATACCAAAGTACTGTAGAGTCAAATGTGAGGCCGTCCTACATCGGCTAAAAGGTTGGCCCAAAACTGGGTCGTGCAACAGGACAACAATCTGAAGCACAGCAGCAAATGTGCAACAGAATGACTGAAAAAGAAAAGAATCAAGGTATTGCAATGATCCAACCAAAGTCCAGACCACAACCTGACTGAAATGTTGTGGTGGGATATCAAGAGAGCTGTGAATAAACAAATGCCCCCAAACCTCAATGAACTGAAGCAATGTTGGAGGAAAAAAAAGAGTGACAATGTGAGAGATGAAAGAATCATGCAGAAAACAAGTAGTTCAAGTTGTTGCTGCTAAAGGTGGAACTACAAGCTGCTGAATCATGGAGTGCACTTAGTTTTTTACAGCAGACTGCAGGACAGTATGATGACTTTGCTTTTTTAGCAGCTGTGCTTGCTGTAAATATTTTCACACCTTGAGAGACAGGGTGCGTGTGTGTGTGTGTGTGTGTGTGTGTGTGTGTGTGTTATCATATCAAAATGTGTTACTGCTCTACAGCAGAAACTATAACAAAGGCTGTAGATTCACAGCTGTGGGAAACAAACGGGACCTGTCACA
>VUQK01034471.1:24264-35850 GCA_015106715.1 Bujurquina vittata
TTTATTCAAATTTTATCTATATTTTAATCCCGTTGTTCCGCTCTCCATTCCCTTTTTTTTTTTTTTTTTTTTTTTTTTTTTTTTGTTTTTTTCCCCTACGGGCATTATTCTCTTGAGTCCCTTGTGGTTTAAGGTTTTAGACAGACATATGTTTGTTAATCTGAAAGTAGTGTCGCAACTCTTGATGCCAATTGTTACGGCTGTCATTCATTAGTGCCATGAGGCCTGCATATCACTCACTGGAGTGCTTTTCTGATGACTAAAGGCAGAATGCTTGAAGTGTAGTTCGACTACAACACAAGCATCATTTATGACCCAGAAATCAAATCTTGCTCATGCAACTGCACATCACTTTCTTCACAAGTTAAATGCAACCGTTACGATATGATTTTTTTAAGATGTTGTGAAAGTACCATGCCAGCTTCTTAAGAGAATTGCATTTTTTACTGTTTTTTGTTGTTTTTGTTTTTTAATTGTACACTTCCTTTTCTGCACTCAAACACACACATGACCGTGTTGACGATTCGGAAGTGAAACTTGTCTGGTGACATTCAAGGTTTTGATAATGTTGTATTTTATTTGCTCACCTTGTAGACACCAAAGATAACTTGAAAACTGTAACTATATTCTGCTATCTGTGTGTAGATGGTATTTGATTCTGCAGCTCCTTGAAGTACTGATGGTTTTCATATTCCAGTGGGCAGCTTGATTTAACTGAGCTCTCTGTTTATTTGCATAACCTGTTTGCTCATTAAAAATGTGTGAGTACAAGATTGTATGAGGACTCACACTCAGTGGAGGATGGGCACAGTGCTGTGTTTTGTTTTCTTTTTCTTCAAATCCAAAAAACATCCCTGCATTTGTCAGAGCAAAGACCTGCACACACTCTGTGCTGCAGTGTACATTTTACATGCATTTTTGTTTTTAATAAGTCCTGTCTCCATTGACATT
The DNA here is from genome assembly GCA_015106715.1 of Bujurquina vittata. Lineage (NCBI taxonomy): Eukaryota > Metazoa > Chordata > Actinopteri > Cichliformes > Cichlidae > Bujurquina > Bujurquina vittata. The sequence goes on from VUQK01034471.1 coordinate 25,216, forward strand.
CCTGCAACCAGAACACTGTGAATTGTGGGTAGTTCCCTCAAGCAAGTTCTGCAGCATTGCAGACAGGCTGAAGGGTGAAGACAGGACTTAAAATGTCGTTGACACAACTCACGGGAGCTCGGTGAATTCCAATTAGTCCAAGCAAGTGTACGTGAATGTGTACTGCGAGTGTATTTGTAGGTCTGTGAATGTTGACACTGAGACTAGGCAACATATTGAAGCCCTGATATGACTGTGTTGGTAGCATTGAAATGTTCTTATAGTGTCAGCCTAGGCTTAATCTATACTGCATAAGTCTGTGTGGATACAATGCAAAATACAGTCACTCATGATCTGTATCTGAGCTCAAACACCAGCAGACTCGTTTACATCTCTGCTGGTCCATGTCATTGCTGCAGTTTCACAAATGTGTAAGAAATTGTCACTTGTCAGCTACAAGTCTGTAGCTGATGTGAAAAATTAAAGCCGCGCTCGTAGATGGGCGTTGTCCGAATACTCACTGGCATCATGGCCGATGTGATTCCATTGCGAGGTGAGTCTCTATTGGACTGTGGAATGTGTGTGTGTGTTTTTAAGTAGTTAAATTTACTTTAGTTGTTTTGAGCACATTTCAAACTTAGAATCTGCGCTTTGCTTCCCAAAGAAAAGCCCCTCTAGAATCTCATTCCACAAACATTTGGAGTAACAAAGTAATTTTAACAGATTTTAAATATTCATCAAGTATAAATATTGTATGAGTTATTTGCTGGAAAACTACAGTTGCAGCTTTGGGATGACAAATTCAAATGCAGTCGTAGCTGTTTGGAGTCTAGCACAGTGAATATGTGAAATTGTTTGAGTTTAGTGCTTCTTTAGTTTTGTGAAGCTTATTTTATACAGTCTTGTGGGGGGGTGTTAATAAGCATTTTCTTTGTTTAAGAAGAGGAGCCAAATTAATGACGTGTTTTTGAGCATCCATAGAAAAAGACTGAGAGCATATCAGTTGAGAGACTTGTGAAACCTGATAGCCCTCTAACTCTCGGGTGCCTCTCTTAAATATAACACATCATACAAACAAATGCACCGAAGGAGAAAGAGAGTGGAGATTATGAATCAGCCCACTGTCTGTACAGCTGTGAATTTTCATTTATTTATTTTTTTTAAATATGTTATTTCTTGTGTTGCTCGTTCATTTCTTGTTGAATTAAAGCAGTTCTGGTGCTCTTTCTGAAGAGAAAAAATGAGCAGCTGCAATGAGCTAATTGAAAAATAATAATTTATAACTGTGCTAATATTTGCGCTTGTCTCTTTTTCCAAGGCTCAAATTATTTACCACCTCAGTAACATTATACAGCTGTGGGACTGCTTGACAACCTCCTGACGGTCAGGAGGAAACGCTGCAAATATATACTGTATGTCTGAGTGACGGTGGAGTGGAAAATTCCTGATAGAGGAGCCTGTAGCTTTCGAGCATGTGTCCCAGCCTTGTTTGAGTATTCATAGTGTTGTGGTATCTATTTGTTTTCTTCCCCGTGTGTGTGTGTTCTTGCGTGTGACAGCTCTCCTGTGTTCCCACATTAACCCTCAGTTTGTTGGCCGCATAAGTCAATAATCCTGGTGCTAATAAGATGACAAATGAGCATACAATCATTAAGTAACTGAATTTCGCGGAGCGTGCAAGAAAAGACGCACTTCCTGCCAGTGTAAATTTGAATGACGTATGCAGCTGCTCACCACATCTTTTGGTTCCACGTGTGTGCTGTTTGAGCCGATTATCAGATGAGCTCCCTGGCACAGGAAGAGGAAAGAAACGACAGGTTTAAAGAATAAAAAGAGCAGCGGTGGCTAATAAGGTTACATATTTAGAATGATGTTGCTCTGGAGATGCGTTCACCGACTATCCTCGTTTGTGTGGTAATGTGATATATTTTTTTTAACCCCCTTGCTCTATCTGCACTTGTTTTGCAAAAAACAATAACTTTTGAACTGTTGTGTAATATCGGCCTGTTATTGCTTCGGTTCTCCAGTTTGGTTATTTAAGCAGAAGAGAAGTAAAGCCACCCACATAGAAAATCAGTCACTGCCATTCTTACTAAAGCCAATGTAGCAGTATAATCTCATATAACGGCTAAAACGACGCAAACTTTGGGCTTCCCAACTTCCTCATTTATTTTATTCATTATTTAAAATGGGCAAACCTGGCGCATTTTTGCTCTTTGGAGCTCAGTGCTGAATTGTGGTTGCAGTCGCCAGTTTTTGTTAGGATTAGAAAAGTCAATTTATTCTGCAGCTTGGCATGTAATGTTGGATTTCATCTGGTCAAATAAGATTAAAGAACGATAATAAAAGCATTAAACACAGTTCATCCAGTTTTTATTTTTGTTTTGTTTTGTTTTGTTGTTTATCCCACTGCTGATAACTTCACATGGACAGTCGTGTCTCTTTAGCGTCATTTCTTTGGCTATCATAGAGAGTGTTTTATGTTAGATGAGTGGATTTTCTGTTAAGTGTCTGGTAATCAGCAGTGAAACTCTTTAGAATATCCTGTGGTTTTAGAGACATGACTTGTTAGCAGCTAACTAGGGCTCAAATGTTCTTGGTGGTTTTGTGAAATAGATTTTTTTTTTAAATGTAGACTTGACTTTTAATGAATGTTTTTTTAAAAAAAACAAACAAATTATTTAGAATATAAGTAGTAACAAAGGATGATGATATCAGTGATTGTTTTTATGCTGCTGTGATGTTTGCGTGTTTTTATGCTGCTGTGATGTTTGCGTGTTGTGCTTCTATCTGAAACAATGTCATGATCAGATCTAGACGATGGTGCAAAATAAACAGCATTCTCTCTGTTTTGCTGAAATGATCAACACCTGGTTTGAAGAATATTTTTGGAAATGGCAAAATAAATTGTCAAAACTCATCTTGAAAACCTTGCAAAGACCACAGGACCACAGCCTTCAAGGAGTTTCAGCACCCCTTTGTTGACATTTACTGGGGTTTTGTGATATGAGGTGACCTGTTATCAGTTCTCCTTGGCTACTTTTTTTTCTCTAACTTAAAGTAGTTGTGCACTGAGCATTGTTATGTTCCACAAGCGTGGCACCTATGGCAGCTGATCCATTATTTGCATGGTGGGGTTTATATGGACATTGCTGCTGGTTGGGTAATGCTTTTGACACACCTAACAAAGGACAGAAAAAAAGTACCTTAATGGATTCTGTTTGGTTCAATCTCCTGTTTTATAGTGTAAGCACTGAACCCTCACAGACTTAACTGATGTTGCCTGGGAAGTGAATGAGTGCAAGAGGCCTCAAGGGCTCCTAATGTTATGAAGAGCAATGGGAGGGCACTTAACTCGTTTCTGTCTGAGTAGAATCAATGCAAAAATGAAAATAAATCGTTGATGAATAAACAAGATCATCATTTACCATACGCTGCATTCCTCTGATTTCTCGTAAACTTAGTTCCTGTAATGTAGTATTGGGTTGTCCTTATGTACTGCTTTCATTTGTAAAACCATGTTTAATCTGGCAGTGCTAGTAGTGGTATTTAATTACCTAAGGCCAAGTCTATACAAATGAGGGGGTGGGGGGTCTCCCGGTTTCAGTGGATAAGTGCCCCAGAGGCTGTCAGAAGACACTTCTTTTTTCTTCCCTTCAGCCAGCAAATAAGGTGACTAATTACAAAAAGGAATCCAGTAGACTTGACAAGAATAACTTAGGAAGTTAACAAAAACGCAGCCATTTTGCAATTCAGACCAAATCAAAGTACCCCTTAAAAAATGCTGGAAAACTGCACTGTTTGGCATCATCTGTTTTCCTCACCAACTATTTGAAACGAATGCAATAATTTTTCCATTCATATGTGCATAATAGTTTGTACGTCCCTGTTTAATGTGCTACAAAAGATTTTTGTAGTGCACCCCAAGGGATATTCAGTCAATTTGACTAACCAGAAACTAAAGACTGTCATCTGTGCCTTTTCAATCATTTAGGAACCTGCAGGGATTTAATGCAGTCCTCCAAAAAAAACCTAAAAAACAAAGCAAAAACAAAAGCATCTCTTACAATTTCTAATGGGAGCATGGGGACACATTGCCAGCTGGCTAGTTATTTGAAGATCTAATTCTTCTTTTAATTCATCTTGAGCGGACAATCAGGCATCACGGCAGTACTTCAGATGAGCCTCCTCCATGCACCTGGGTGCTGGCCAAGCACTGAGGGAACACTGTGTTTTCTCTGCACTTCAAGCTCCACAGACTCCGTCCTTTTCCCCCCTCAACCCGCCCTCCTGCCTCAGCCCTGTTGAACAAAACAGGTGATGCTAATGCTGGTGTTGAGCTGTTGACAGGGACAACAGGGGTACAACCTGTCCCCACGCATCCCTGATGAGCAGGCTGATGAATGGCACATCATTGCTAATGCTCCTACAGTGGCGTTGTCTGGGAAATGAGACAAAGGCATACTCTTTGCGTGCGTCTGCTCCATGTCCTCCTCCATTTGGGCACAAGTTTTTCTCGCAGTGTGGGCGGACTCCAAAGAAGAGCTGAAGTCTTTTTATAGAAGTCGTCCACCTTCCTGTGTCCTTTCTTGAGCTTCATTTTGTAGAAGATGAATCGAGCTTGTTATGTGCATCCTCTCAGGGAAGGAGGGGTATGTTTTATTTTTTTCATAGTCATAATCATCAGCTTTGTAGATGAAGTGAAATCAAAGCAGTCTGGCACATGCTCTCTGTACCGGGAAACCTTTTAGCTCTTAGGCTGAACGATCCGCTTCTGTGAGGGGAAAGTGAATGGACTCGATAAAGGATCATAGTCGGCTGTGAATTAGAAATGCTGCTTGCACCATTAGGAAAGTGCTCGTTATTGGACTTTTTCCTGTCTCCTTATTATACCCACATTAGTGGTGAGACTGTCACAATTAATTCACATATTTTAGAAATTTAAGTATTTATCTCTGCAGCTTTTACATCACTATCAAATGTGCCATTTTAAAGCTGTTTTCTTTTGGGGTTTTTTTGTTTCTTTTGGTCTACCCTGAGCCCTTGGTGCACTCTGAGTCATTGTAAAATTAAAGCAGCAGCACTGCTTTGTGTCACTTTTTCCCGTGTTCCCCTTTCTTTTCCACTGGCCACAGACACCTGATTTTTCTGAACCTAAAAATAGAACCCTTCAGACCCTTACTCCAGCTCCTCATGTCCCCTTGTCTTTCCCCCTTTTTACTCCCATTATATAGCTTTTTTTTTTTTTTAAAGGTTTTAGGTGGTCTCTCTGTGTTGATATGTGCCAGACAAAGCACTGTGTCTTCCTTCATTCAGTTTGATGTGCCTGCATGTGGGAAAGGAAGAAGTTAGAGCCTTTTATTGTGTATCGTTTACTGTACTGAGAATTTCTGGTTTTTATAGGCCCTGGCTCTGATAAGAAAATCCCATAACTTGGTTTTCCACAAGGCTGGAAAGCTGACCTCACAACCCACTGCAGTGTTAGCCAAAGACCCAGGACCAAGAGTGTCTTTGAAAATGGCCTTTTATGGTCAGTAGGAGAGGTTGCTTCACACTTTGGTGAGTGGGTAGAGCACTTTTTGGAAGGCTGTGTTATTTATGCTGCACACGAGGGTTTAAGGTATTTCACCAAAGGGCAGCCTGTAACCTTGGGTTTTTGATGAGTGGCTTTCTTATCATTGACCTTTAAATTGCTTTGATGCATGGTAACCTCTAAATGAACAGTGACGCATGCTGAAGTGATTCAGTGATTTGAATTGTAACCCAGAAAATAAAAGATTGATACAGACCAAGGCTACAGCTGAGAAGGTGTAGATAATTGTATTAAGGTCAGATTTGTCCTCCCTTTCGTGAATTTCTTGGTCTTTTGCACTCAGTTGAACAAGAATTGGGTTTTATATTGTAGACTTGTGAAGGATTAAACTGTCATAACATTTCAAACCAGTCTGTTTTAATAAATGCACCATTTCAACTTTGCTCACTTTTAGTTTGTCATTGCTTTTTTCTGTTACTCTGTCCGCTGTTCAAAGGAAAATGTTTGCATCCGCTTTCCTCTAAGCTACTAAAGCATGTGAAAGCTGTGGCAGATAAACATTGTCCTTTTTGCTCATTCTTCTAACTGCCTGCTGTGTATTTGAAAAAGGAGCTGTCAGTGGTGTACTGGGTTAATCTTAAACTACATAAAGAGAACTTGCATTAAACTTTGACAGGACATAGGCCATGTTTCAACCCTTGATGTGTTGCAGGAAGCAGCGGGCTAGTCTTGATTTTTATTTTAAGCAAAGTACTGTAGGAGTGGAAACAAAGTACTTTTTAAACAGCATGCAAGAATTTAGATGTCCAAAAATGCTATTTTGCAGCTTAAGGATGTGTGTGTTTGTAGTTTTTCTTTATTTAAACCCTGCGTGCTATCACAGTTGCAAATATTTAGGGGGACCATACGAATCAGTGAATGCTGCTGGCGGGCCCCTATAGCAGATCGCAGTGAAAATGAGACTCGGCAGGGGTGAACAGAGACTGACAAAAGTGAAAGTGGAGACAGGAGAAACGGGAGAAAGAGTATCAGCCCCGGCAGCGTCTGGTCTCTACTTTCTCCGTCACTCTGACTTCATCTTGGCAACCAATAAGAAAAGGCCCCTCTGTGTCTCCATGGTAACCCCCTGTTCAAGCAATGATGGAGAGGATAAAGGGGCAGGAAAGAAAATACATTTTGGCCTGAGGCGAAACATTTTTCTTCACAAGTTTTGTTGAGTGTAATCCATTTTCTTTCTCTTCTGTGACACAGTTGTTTAAAAAAAAAAAGTTGCATTGCCACTTGTGAAAGCGCTGCTAATTTAAAAAAATATATTTTATTAAATGTGAGACTAAAAATAGACCCTAGGCAGGGCACAATGATTTCTGTTTGTGTTTGGCTTTTAGCTTTGTGTGCTCCTATACTTTTGCAGTGACCACGACCTTTGTTGTCTGTCAGAACTGATAAATATTTTACATGTGTCCCTGCTGCTTCTGTAGCTTCCAGATGTTTTAGCGGCTTTTTAAAAAGCTTCACATCAAGTGCTCACTTTACTCTCCCTTTTGAGTTACTGCAGGTTGTGATACACGGATGCACCCAGATTCATTTATAGAGTTATAGTGTAGGTGTTAGTGCAATAATGAATTTCAGCCACAGTGCTGTAGTATGCCATATAACCAAAGCTGCTTTACCCTGTTGTGAGAGACAGAGAGCGGCAGTAATAATGGAAATTCATTTGTTATTACCCATCCAAGCCTTTGTGGCAGTGGTATGCATGCACTCGGCAATAGTCTCCACGTTAGCAAGAAGGCTTTAATTTGAATCAGCGTCCTGTTGCTGCCAAACACTCAGAGTGACTGATGGGAATGTTTTGGAGAGATTTTCTAAATGCACCAAAGCATTTCCTATCCTTTGGTCTGTTGGGCTACATGTATTAGTTAATGGCACGGACAAAATGCGAGGGTAGCGATGCTTTCCTTTTCTGTATCTGCTGGAGTTACATAACACGGCTCTCTACGCAGCTCATTTAGGCTCGCTGAGCACTTTCAGAGAATGACAGTGGGGGGAGATCCTCGTTTAACCTTGGCACATAACTGATTAATCCAAGTGTAATTTTCATATAAGGTCATCTAATTTTGGATTTCTGAGTGAAGTGTGGGATTGGTGAGAGATGGAATGGGTATGTAATGGGCCCATTTTGGACAACTGCTGGGTTGATGAGCACCACTGAGCCATAAAAAAACAATGGCTCCAATTAATAAAAGGGCTTAAAGTTCTCAGCAGTCACTAAACACCAGATTTATATATTTCATTTTAATTACATGCTGTGGGGGTATCATATCTAAAACGTATTTTCCAGTGCATCCTGTGCATCCTCTGAGATTTGCTGATCTGCTTTGGATTGAACTTATGTTCACCTTGCAATTCTGCACACCAAACTAGAAAAACACAAGTGGCTGACATCTTTACAACAGGTGTGGCTTTCTTTTTGTAAATGTATGTTGCACTAGGTGACATTTTCATGTAGCGAATGAGCAGTTGTGACACTCTTTTAAACAAATTTAAAGTATCTTCCAAGTGTGTATGCACACTAAAATTCACAGTTAATGAAAGATTAACGATTTGTTTGCTCGGGTAAAAACGAATCCCTTTCTCCGTAGTAATCAAACTCTGGCTTCTCTCACGACACCATGCTCCGCTGTGTCTGAGCTCGATTTTTGCTATTGTTCATTCCCTCCCTGTGCAGGCTCATTTTTAGAAGCAGATCATACTTGCAGGGCTACTGTAGGAGGAAGAGGACGAGGAGAAGGAGGAGGAACACAATACAGGAGATGCTCACAGGGTGTCAAGTATTTTTAGCTTTCCCCTTGTACTGTGATGAGTAAAGAACAAGGGCAGGTTGTGCTTCCCACCTCCATAGTTTGTGGAAGAGTGTGGACCTGAGGGATGGGAAAGGGGCAATGGTTGTGTTACAAAGCACATGCAGAGATTACTGTATTTATTGTATAGGAACAAGATGACACACCAGTATTTATCCACTGTATTTTACAAGATCATACTGTTTTTGTCAGCTTATAACACTTATGCTCATGAAGGTGATTACTCGTGTTGTTGTAGTTTTTCTTTAATATTAGAAAGCGCTAACTCTGCTGCATCTACATTTGTCAGTTTTTTTAAGTCAGCCTCAGTTTAAAACAAGTCTGATGCTAACTAAACAGTAGGTAAGTCATAATGCTCTCCCTTTATTTGAGCTGTGCATTGTGTGGTGTAGCATGCAAAAAATCTTTTTAAATAGAGGCTCAATGTTTGCTCACTCTTCTGGTGCTGTATTAAAATCAAGCAAAGTAAAACACGGCCTTTGTCCACGCTAGTTGCACCTGTAGAGAAATATTCTAGCATCTGTCCTGTGGAGTGTGTATATATGTGTGTGTGTGTATGTTATAATAATAATAATAATAATAATAATAATAATAATAATAATAATAATAATAATAATAATGTTATTTATATAATTTATTATTATAAATTTTTAAAAAAGGATTTCATTAATACAGGCAAATTTTAAAGATTGGCAAAAATAGACAGGCTGGAGGGAAAAGGGCATACCACATTCTTTAAATGGCCCCTAAAGGTGGCAGGCTTTGTTGGGCGTAAATGAATGGTGTATTGTCGCAAATTATCGGTTTATCTCACTGATAAATGATTTTCATTCTTTGCCCTCATTAGTTCCTTCACCATTTAATCTCTTTATGGTGGAGTCTGTTATAGTTATAGTTTGAAATAAGCCCGATGGCTTCTTTGGGCTCGCAGATGGATAGTAAACTCAGTCTGTGTGCATACAGCCCAGCACGAATGCTTTTGTCTAAAGCCTCTTGACATTTTAACTGGATTGGTTGGTAAGCCTATCAACTCAATCGAGGATTCTTGTCACAGGCTGAGGCTGTGTTTGCAGCAGTTGTCATAACTGAAGTTGCCTCTGCAATATCAAGGCAACAGCGTGAAACCGATCTGTCATATTTCAGGCAAGCTGGAGGCTAACATTTTCCACTTGTATTTGAATGGTCACGTGAGCTACCGACCCCTGGAATTTACCACCTTCTCTGGTGCTCTGCCTCAGCATGGTGTACTATAAAACATTGCTAAATTTAAAGAAGTGCCACCATTGGAGCCTTTGGGAAAAGCCTCCAGTGAGTCACCACTGCCCTCCCAGTGTTGTGCTCACTATTTGACAGCGAGACCCAGCTGTTGCACTCTGTCCCGAGGCCAACCTGTTTACTGTGCATATCGCCTTCAGTGATATATCGTGTCTTTGGACAGATCAAGTCACGTCACTTTCCGCTATGAGTGAAGGACAGTGTGGAGGGGCAAGGAAAGAGAGGCACATTTTGTTTTATGTCAAAACAATAGACTTGAAGGCTATGTTGGTCTGTATTTTTCAGACTAAGCAGGTTTCTGTTATGTCACTTACCAAGTGGTTAGAAGTGACCAGATGTGCACTTGTCTCCATTTTGTTGTATGATTTTTTTTTTTTTTTTCACCACAAGTCTCACAGATGTTGTCATAATTAAAGGAATCACCCTTATGGCTCCTGTGGTGTTATGCATTGTGTTACCTGGAGTGTTTTTGTATTGATGCTGATGTTTAGTGTCTAATTCACTGTTAAAAAGGATAGAAAAATTAATCACTTGGAACAGTAACACTCCTGCCTGGAGGATTGCTTATTTTTTCTTTTTTAAATACCTTGGATGGCTCATCACACTTTTTGAGATGTAGCATGATCCTGGAATGCTGGCCGCACTGGATAGCGAAATGGTTGCAGGAAGAGGTACAAAAGAAAATCCCACTCAAAGTGTTTTGTAGCTATCATTGTCTTCAGCTTTGTCGAAACAGGAGCAGGAAGGTTGGGGGCTGCTTTGTGATGAGCGCTGTGCATGGGCTTGTGCTGCTGTTGCGTCACTGCCTAGAGGGGGGCAGAGGCAGTATTTTTAGAAGGGAATGAGCATATTCTCTGCACAAACAACGTCAAGCACTCTGCTTGCGTATGCTTGGATTATTGTGAACAGGCTATTTTTAAGCTCTGTGTGTGAGAGTGCTTTTTTTTTTTTTTTTGGGTCAAGGATGGTGCCAGTACTCTCTCGAGGCTG
>VUQK01034476.1:0-10839 GCA_015106715.1 Bujurquina vittata
GCATCATCCACTGATCTGTTTGGACGATAAGCAAATTGAAGAGGGTCGGAAGATTTTGGCATCATGGCGTTGCGATGATTGAGCACCAGCTTTTCCAGACATTTCATGGCGACTGGTGTGCGCGCCACTGGTCTGAAGTCATTCAGTGTTGATGCATCTGGTTTCTTAGGTACAGGGATGATGGTGGATGATTTGAAGATCTGTGGGACTGCAGTCTGTGCAAGAGAGGCATTTAATATGTCTGTGTACACACATGCCAGTTGTTCTGCACAGGCCTTTAGGACTCTGGGTGAGACACCATCTGGACCTGCTGCTTTCCGGGGGTTCACTTGTTTTAAAGCCCTAAGAACCTGAGTGCGTGACACCTGCATGACAAAATCATCTAGTTTACAGGGGAGCAGATGATTTTGTCATGCACAAATCTGTGTGCATGTGTGTGTGCATGTGTGTGTGCGTGTGTGTGCGTGCATGTGTGTGTGCGCATTGTTATGTTGTGCTATTGCATGTAAAGGACACAAGAGGGAGTTCTGAAGGGAGATGATGAAGACATGAGATATGTTGGAGAAGAAGAGATGTCAGTTATTTACATTATTTAAAGGTAGCGACACACAACACGCATGTTTGTGCGTGGGTGCATGTGTGTGTGTGCATGTGTGTGTGCATAGTTTAACCTGCTGAACCAGCTGTTTGGGTTTCAGCTGCTGCGGTTGCACAGGGTGGCAACATACTGCAGCATGAGGTCATCTGTGTGGTGTTCATAACGGTGGTATTAGAGTAGATAAACTTTATTAATCCCTTTGGGAGGGTTCTGTCAGGGAAATTACAGTATCAGGGTCATGTGAGAGGCTCCGCCTTTGTCGTCTTTACTGTTAGCTCTCAGGCTAACACAGCTCAAGCTAACACCTCACAAACACTGATGCTCGTGGGAAGAGTGGCGTGTCTTCAAACCTGTCCTGGCACAGACTCTAATGCTTAATGAAACCAGGCTTTTATTCTGAAAGTCACAAGAACAGGTTTTCTCTACGTGTAAAAACTGAAGTTTTGACTTCAGGCATCTTCACTGTAGGTGACCTCCATGACATCCCACCTGCCGGCATGACGATGGGTGCCGACCAGTCTCCTGGCCAATCGGACATTGATCCGTCAGGTCCAGGCTCCACCCCCAGACTGCTGGAGTTAGTCCACAGTCAGCAGCAAGAGGACGCGTGGAGGAAGGAGGTCCTGAGTCTGCTGACTCAGATGGTCCAGATCCAGAAGGAGGTGGCCAAACACCAGGCCCAGGTGGTCCAGCAGCTCGGCACTCTGGAAACTCAGGTGAGTCCAGCTTTAGTCCAGTTTTAGATGAATTTATCACAGGTTTAATTTTGAGTCTATTTCAAAATATTTCAGAGGCTTACTTTATCTTGGGTTTACTTTAGTTGAGTTTATTTGAGATTAGAGGAATACAGGGTTGCTTTAGTTTATTATCAGTTCAGCTAATTGCAGAAACAGTTACATTTATCAGTTTTAGTTTATCTCATGTTGGGTTTAGTTGATTTTAGATTAGGTTACTGAAGGTTTAGTTTATTAGAGGTTTAGTTCAGATACATTTAAACTCGTCTGAATGCTGGAAGCTCTGATCACATTTTCAGTATGCAATGATCAGTCCAGGTTAAGTCTGATTTGATGTAGACCTAATCTGCTCTGAGCTAAAGCAGTCTTGAATGGTCTTTCAGGAAACCTGGCCAGTTGCATAAATCGTTCTTTATCTCGTTATCTGCCGAGGAGAATCAGTCTGGCCCGGATCAACAGAACTAAGCTTTGTTCTTGTTTGTGTCCTCAGGGCTCCCAGCAGATCCAGGATCTGCAGAACCTGGCTCGTCACCAGAGTCTGCTGGTCGAAAACCATCAGGCTTTACTGCTGCAGACATCTCGCATTGCCACCCATCTGCAGGACATCACCAAGAAACCTGCTGATGGCAGCCAATGAGATGGTCCAATCCTGTGTGACGCTATCTTTTGTGATGAAATTACATGTTCTTAACCAGCCAATAAGAGTTGTGTTACCAAGTAGCCAATGACTTTGATTTTTGCTTTAACTAAACAATGTCATATATTAACCAGTAATGCTTTAACTAACCTACTGTCAGTGGATCAGTGAGTTAACAGACCTTTGTGTTAAATCAGTTTCCTCTGTGATTTTTATATTCTGTGATTTTAAATAAAGTTGTGTTGTATCCTCCTCCCAGTGTAATGTCATTCAGTGTTGCATACTTTTACAGTACATATGTTTAAGTCACTATTCACTGATGTGCATGTTGTTAATATCCGTAACAAGTGTTCACACCGAGCAAACTCAGAACTGCGTCATCATCTCATCTCAAGGTTTTACTCTGGTTTTTATTTGCATGGTTGTCATCAAAGCTCTGAGCTGTTGGCGCACTGGTGGTGGTGAGGTGGGGAGTCCCAGGTATTTAAAGCCTAGTGGTGGTTGTCCCCTTTGGAGGTGGTCGTTGACTCACTATAATCATGTGTAATGGTCAATGAAGGCTGGCCATGTGGAGCGTGGAGGAGTGAGGATGTCTGCAGGTTGCGTGGAGACAAACAGGATTTAACTCAAAGCGATGGAATTCAAACAGAACCAAAACAAAAACATGGAGTGCAAGAGTCCATAAACAGAAGGTTAAGGGGGAACACAGAGAAATGTCCAGTGACAGAAACGGTGCCTCAGGAGGTCGGTCAGATGTTCAGCAACAGAGATGAAGGAACTCTGGAGGCCAGCCATGTCGTCAGCAGCAGCAGTGAAGCAGTTTTGGTGGCCGACTGGGAGGCCAATGATTCAAAGGCATTCTGAGGTGGATTGAATGGTCAGTGGCGGTGTAGGCTGAGGAGCTGTTGGGTGGATTGAGTGTTCAGGGGTGGTGTAGGCTGAGGAGCTGTTGGGTGGATTGAGTGTTCGGTGGTGGTGTAGGCTGAGGAGCTCTGGGGCTGATTGAGTGGTCAGTAGTAATGTAGGCTGAGGAGCTGGCTGCATGGTCAGTAGAAGCTAAGGATGCCGTCTGATGGCCAACATAGGCAGGGTTGTGTTCTCAGTCCTTCCATAGTTCAGATTAACTCCACCTACTTAAAACAGCTCTGATTCTGGTCCCACCGTGGGCGACTGTCTGCTCTGTGACCTTTCTGTTTGGTTTGTTCAGGTCTTCTTCTTGTCCTTTGTTTCAGAACCTCCTGATCGCCCATCTATTCATCTAAACTCCGACTCTGTACCAAATAAATCCGACCGAGTTCTCACTGCCGGCACTGCCTTCAGCCTCAGTTGCTATGGTAATGAGCCAGTTCTCTGGACCACCACTGCATTTTCACTGTCAACCCGGGGCAACCTGCTGGACCCTGTGGAGATCAAACAAGCTAAGCCCAGGCACACTGGGATGTACACCTGCAGGTACTCCAACCAGAGCCTGGAGCACCTGAACACTTGGATCCACCTGTATGTCAAAGGTAAGATGAGTGGAGGCCCTGTTTGAAGTTCCTTGCGTCAGTCTGATTTTCAGGTTGTTATATATTTCTTCATAAATCTGCACAAGCACAGATCATGGTGGTGCCTCCAGATATGTTTGCATACTTGTGTTGTTGTCTAGTTTGGATGCTCAGGATTTGCTCTCTGATGCTACCACTTTATACTCTACATGGACAATGAGATGTCTTCCTTCTGGAGAGTCTTCTTCACTTGTCTTGATGTTGTGATGAAGAATCATCCCGTCTGTTGTCTCCTGTGAATGTTCAGAGCTTTTTCTTGTTTTGCTGAATGGGCCAAACTGTTGCTGCTCCTGCTCTCTCTCTCTCTGATTGGTGCTTCATTTAGACCGCCTTTCACTGCAGCTTTGGCTTTCAAAGAGTCCTCAGACCTTTCCTTCATTAGAAGAAATACCAAAGCTAAACCGCAGGTTATAAACTCATGAAAACAGGGCTGTTATTAAACTCCTCAACAGCAGGCTTAAGAGACATAAAAACAATTGACTGAAATGAGGAAGTGAGCTCACGAAGCTGAGGTTCAATAAAGCTAAAGATGGTGAGAGTGTCAGTCGCCTCATTCGCTCACCTCAAAGGTAAGAAAGGTGTAAGTAGGGACCCGCCCTCCTCGCTCTCCACTCTGTCATTTCACCCTTCAAAGCCTGAAGTTGCTGAATGCCATCGACTTTCTTTGGCCTCTGCTCGCTGCTCGCCTCATCCTCTGTGGATGTCTTTTAGCCTTTGGCAGTTTGATCAGATTGCACAGACATCGTCACAGAGTGCCATCTGAACTCTGTTCTAACCTTCTTCCCTCACAAACAGCCCTCATTAAAATAACTACAATAACAACAGACCTAAAATAAATGAAGCCCCTCTGGAAACTAGCTAACCCTAACAGTCAAAGCTAAACTAATCATAAAATCATAAGATAACCTCCAATTTCCCAAAATCCCCCTCTCTCAGACACGAGTGATCCTCGCACCATGTTCGTCACCCCTCGGAGCAGCACTGTTGTTCTCAAGGAGGGAGAAGACTTCCTGTTCAAGTGTCTGCTGACTGACCCGTCGGTCACAAATCTTGCCCTCCAATCAGAGGATAAGAGGAACCTGCCACCTGGCATGAACGTGACCTTTGACCCTCAAAGAGGCGCTCTAATCCGAGACGTAAAGCCGTCGTTCAACGGACGCTATGTGTGTTCAGGCTGGAAGGATGGAAGAGAGTTCAGATCCGATCCTGTTGACCTCCTGGTGCGCCGCGGTAAGAACCCTCTGTATCTACACCTGTCTGTCTCTACACCTTGTCACACCTGTCTGACGCTCCACCTGCCTGTCTGCAGTGTTGCACTACCCCCCGACCCTGTCTGTCAGCCAGGAAGAATTTGTCCTTCTGGAAGGAGAGCACTTTGAGGTCACATGTCTCAGCAATAACCCCACTCACTTCTACAGTGTCACCTGGAAAGACGTGAACATGCAGGTGAGAGATCAGAGGTCACCTGTGCATCTTCATTTCTGGCAATCTGTGTGCTGATTGGCTGTTTGGTTGATTTCAGAAACTGGGAGCCACTATCAGTCGCAAGTATGAGAACAATCGGGTGTACATCAACAGCACTGTGAGCATCTCTGAAGTCACCCAAAAGCACAGTGGGCAGTACACCTGTACAGCAGTTAACGAGGCCGGGATCGCCACAGCAACCACGCAGCTCAAAGTGCTAGGTAAGTTAATGATGAGAGCTATTCAGTCTAATTTTTCTTATATTGCTGCACGGTGTTGTGGTCAAACAAAGACAGTACACCAAAGTCTATTGTTTTCTTTTTCCATCTCTAATGTTGTAGGATTGTTGCCAAGAGATAAGTACTATTGTTGTCATAGAGACAAAGTATAAAACAACGAGGCAGCTTCCAGGCGGGAAAAATGAAGCCGATGAGGAAGTGCTTTTAACCTCTGATATCTGAAGGGATGATAGCTGTGACTTCCTGACCTCTGTAAACACTTTTGGTCATTTTGGTCAGACTGTTTCCACAGGTGATCCTTTCACCAACAGGTAAGGATCACCTGTGGGACACTCATTGGCTAATGACCGCTTAACAAGTTGTTAGCCAGTGAGAAAGCAAGTTCAAATTCAGATGTATCCAGTTATTGTTTGTCCTCTTCCTCCTCTTCCTCAGAAAGTCCTTACCTGAGGATCTACCTGTGGAAGAGAGAGCAGGTACAGGTCAGAGGACACCTGTCTGCAGCGGATGAGCTACAAGTTAACACTGACAGCAGGTCACTGGAGCTGATCGCTAATGCTAGCACTAACAGAACTAGCAGCGCTAACGTTACTGGCAGCAGCAGAGTGGAGGTGGATGAAGG
Organism: Bujurquina vittata; assembly: GCA_015106715.1. NCBI lineage: Eukaryota > Metazoa > Chordata > Actinopteri > Cichliformes > Cichlidae > Bujurquina > Bujurquina vittata. Next base: position 5,842 of record VUQK01034476.1, read on the forward strand.
TCATGATGTGGTACTCACCTTCCTGCTGGAGGCATATCCTCCAATCACAAGCCACCATTGGACTACACCCACGCACATGATCAATAATGACAGTACAGTATACCAGGAGAGCTACACTGCTAATGGCTACAGGTGAGCAATGGCTACAGGCCACACCCACTGTGGCAACCTGTACCTCAGTGTTTAAGGTGGTATTTCCCTGGTGGAACACTCTGTGTTCCTTTAAGGTGTGAAGGTCTGTTAAGATCGTAGTGTTGGTCTGAGGGTTTGTTAAGGTGGTAGTGTTGGTGTTAGAGTTTTTTAAGGTGGCGTTTTTGATGTTTTAGGTCAGAGGCTACCCTGCTGCTGCACCGTGTGCATCCGGAGGATAGGGGTGAATACGCCTTGCATTTTTCTAACTCATTCTTCAGCGGCTCACAGACCATCCATCTCCAAATCTACCGTAAGAACACTTCCTTCATCGCTCTCTTCCTCACCTCGGGCTTCTCACAAACTGACACTTGGTCAGGTGCCCTACTGAAAGGCACTGAATTACACGAGTTCCTCCTTTAGTGGTAATTTCTGACATTGAGGGCAGTGGAGCTGACAACATCATCCTCCTCATTCTCTTCTGATCATATGATCCTAAAAGTAACTTTCAGCTGACCTCATTTTTTATGTTTTGTGAAATTTGTCAATCTGTTTTATTCCTTCAGGTTCTCCAACTGTTGCTGTCACTCTGGAGAATGACACTCTGACCTGCAACAGCTCTGGATATCCACAACCCACAATTCTCTGGTTCACGTGCCCCGGCATCCAGCCCTCGTACGTATCCTGTGCTGCCCCCTACAGGAGTCACATGAAATCTGTGAGGGGGAGGGTGCTGTGTTTTAAAATACAAATGTGTCTTCTACAGGTGTGCACACATCACTTCCAATGAGATTTCGCCAGTCAGTTCGGCCTTACAGGAGGTAAAGAATGGTGAGGAGGTGAGGTCACACTTCCTTCTATTAGCTGATGGTGATGTCACTGTGGAGTGTGTGGCCTCCAACCTCGTGGGAGAGTCTCGGCGAGTCTTCCATCATCGTAAGTGCTTGAGGAACAAAGCCAGCTCAATCAGACATGCAGGTGTTAAACACTGATTTCTGTCGTTAACAAGCTGGTTTAAATAAAATTTAATTCCTGTTTTCTACAGGACATCCGACTGTCTTCACTCCGGCTCTGATTGGAGCTCTGAGTGCTGCTGTTGTCCTCTTCCTGCTTCTGTTGGTTGTCTTCTACAAGTGCAGACAGGTAAATTTGGTGATCCTCCTGTGGAGTTCATCTGATGAGTGTTTGGACTCCTGCTTCAGAGATCAATAACATATCCTGTTTATCCACGTCCCGTTTATATCTTCAAGTGTTTTGCTGTAGCTAATGGTGGATGATAGAAACGGGGAGGTGGGTGAGTGGATGGAGCCAGTCAGAGGCTTTGTTGGACTTACAGTCTGATGACTGATCCCCACCTGCTGTTCTTCTGCTAGAAACCCAAATACGAGATTCGCTGGAAGATCATCGAGAGCACAGATGGGAACAACTACACCTTTGTTGACCCGACTCAGCTGCCGTACAACCAGAAGTGGGAGTTTCCTCGAGACAAACTCCGCCTTGGTATGAAACATCAGATTCCAAACACATTTTCAACAAATTCATTTTTACCCATGTAAGCACACCAGATCACAACAGCAGATTCAAGGTGAAGACCTAAAATATTAGGGGGAGAACCCCACCAATCAAACCGTCCCCTATGAGCCACACTGAGTGACAGTGGGAAAGAAAAACTCCCTTTTAACAGGAAGAAACCTCCAATAGAACCAGGCTCTATAAAGGTTCTTCTTCATGTTCTCAATGTTCCATCTTTCAGGTGCAGTCCTGGGTTCTGGGGCTTTTGGGAAAGTCGTGGAGGCCACGGCGTACGGTTTGGAAACAGACAACAAGGTCACCAGAGTTGCTGTCAAGATGCTCAAACGTTAGTTCGCCAGCCTTGACCATCATCATCAATATCATCATCATCATACTGTTTGTGTTGCACCATCCGATGTTTCACCTGTTCGTCCACAGCGAGCGCTCACTCGGAGGAACGGGAGGCTCTGATGTCCGAGCTTAAGATCCTCAGCCATCTTGGCTACCATGACAACATCGTCAACCTGCTGGGAGCCTGCACTCGAGGAGGTGATGATGATTATTGATCAGTGATTAACCATTGACACAGAAGCAGCGAATCAGGACTGAATGTCAAAGATTAAAGCTGTGAAAAGGTGCAGAGTCTAATTTAAACAGATGAGTTAGAAGCATCCTCCCGCCGTACAGGTGCTGTAAAGGGGGAAATTATCCAGAGAGACCAAAGCACTTCCTGTATCAGCTGTAAACATGTTTATTTAACATGGGAGTCTATGAGGACCGACGCACTGTGGCGCCTCTGCTGGACGCCAGAAGAACTACAGATTTTCTTTCATTTCCACTCAGAGGCTTATGCTGTATATTATTCTAAGTAACTGAAGCGCCCCCTGCTGTCTACAGTTTGTGATACAAGTTCTTTATGTTTTAAATTTATAATAAATAATCGATCTCCTGTTTGCAGCGGAATCCATCATGTGACACAATTTAGACACTCTCAGAACAAAACAAAACTGTAGCCTGAAAAAATGACAATAACTTCAGCATGGTATTTTTTGACCTTTGACCCTCCAGGCCCCATGTTGATGATCACGGAGTACTGTAGCCATGGCGACCTGCTCAACTTCCTGCGGGCTCACGCTCAGGACATCATGACGTCCATGGTGACCGTGGATGAAGTGCAGGAAGAGGCGTTCTATAAAAACATGGTCGCGCAGCATGCCAGGCTCCGCAGGTGTGAAACCTCTCACTTCCAGAGTGTCTGTCTTTGTTTTCACTGCAGGCATTTACAGAAAGGAAAGCCTCGGTTTGTATCATTAAACCTTCAGTTCACTGACTGCGAAACTAATCAGACATTAATATTAAAGTATCATCAGCATACTTATCAACAACCTGTCACATGCTGACAGGTTATTGATCAGCCAGTTTATGTTAGTGTATCAGGTGAGGTTTCATCAGCGCCTCACCGTCACCTGTTCAGACATCAGCTGGCATTTAACATCCAGTCACATGTGTTGCAGTGACAGCGGGATCTCGTGCTGCTCGGATTATCAGGAGATGCAGCCTATTCTGAGTCCAGTGCAAACACATCAAGGTAAGAAGCTGAACTCACAGGTACCTTCTGAGTCTATCCAGTAAAACCCGTCTCACTGTCCCTCTTTCTCACAGGTGTGAAGATAAACGGTCTTTCAGTCGGTGACCTCGTGAGTTTTTCCTACCAGGTGTCTCAGGGTCTGGACTTCCTGTCCACCAGGAATGTAAGGAAGCACTCACAGAGGATCAGTTTTGTAATGACATCAGCAGTGTCTCACCTGTGGATCTTTGTGTCTCACCTGTGTGTGGTTCAGTGTATCCACAGAGACGTAGCAGCGAGGAACGTCCTGCTGACTGATCGTCACGTTGCAAAGATCTGCGACTTTGGTTTGGCCCGAGACATTCGCAATGACGACAGCTACATCGTTCAAGGAAACGTCAGTGTTTGCATTTTATTTTGATAGTCTCTGTTTTATTTTGATGGTCTGTGTGTCTTATAGGTTTATATTGTAGGCTGTGTGCTTTATTTTGGCAGGCCCGCCTCCCAGTGAAGTGGATGGCTCCAGAGAGCATCTTTCAGTGCATCTACACGGTGCAGAGTGACGTCTGGTCCTATGGAGTCTTACTCTGGGAGATCTTCTCTCTGGGTAACCATGGCAGCACCAGGCATCAGCCAGTCACACTGTGGTGATGAGCAGTATTGATCACGTTCTTTCCTTCATTGTCCAGGTAACAGCCCTTACCCAAACATCGCAGTGGACACCAACTTCTACAAGATGATCAAAGATGGCGGCCACATGGAGCGGCCAGACTTTGCTCCGGCTGAGATGTGAGTGCACAGACTCTCGTTGTAGTGTTAATAAAGTTAGTTTGAAGGTACCCAGATAGCAAAATGACTCCGCCCTCCATCCGCCCCGGATGAGCCACTGATTCCGTAACGGACCCGCAAAACGGGTCCGGATCAGAGTCCACTTGCACAACATCACTGATCAGCAACGGATCAGGATCACGGTTCAGGAACAGGTCAGGACCAGGTCCAGAGCGGATACGGTCATTTCACAGCACATCTGGCCCGGATCCGTTGTGGGGCCGGAGCGGCTTGCCTGTTTGGCCAACCGCTGGCCCTAGGCGTGCCGGGTACTGTCCGGAGGGCCAGAGCTAAGGAACAGCATGAGGCCGGATTGTTTGAGTTGAAGGCGGATCCGTCCCGGAGTGCTTTGCTATCTGGGTAACATTCACCTGTCTCTACAGGTATCAGCTGATGAAGCTCTGCTGGAGTCTGGAGCCCACCCACAGACCCACCTTCAAGACCATTAGTCAACTAATCAGCAGATTCCTCCCCTCCACTAATGACAGATCATCACGTTACAGCGACCAGGTGAGGACACTGTGAGTATGTGAGGCCTCGGTGTTGTCTGGCCGGCTGCTATTTCATTATCCTCCTTCTTTCTCTGTCCTCAGCCAGCGTACAGGAATATCGATGAGTGCAGAGAAGAAGAGGAGGAGGGCATCAAAGAAGCAACAATGAAGAAAGAAGATGAGGAGCCAGGTGAGAGTTTGCACACCTGTTTGGAAGTGACTGACCTGCAGGTCACAGCGAGGCTGCTGGTGCTTCCTAACTCCGCTCAAACTGAGATCATGTGATCATTGTTTATTACAAATTTAGTGTATCCGTGAGAAGTTACTTACTTACAGAGTTGTTATCTTATAGAACATCAGAGGTGGACAGTAACGAAGTACAAATACTTTGTTACTGTACTTAAGTAGATTTTTCAGGTATCTGTACTTTACTTGAGTATTTATTTTTATGACTACTTTTTACTTTTACTC
>VUQK01034477.1:0-16168 GCA_015106715.1 Bujurquina vittata
GTATTTGATAGAGCTAGAGTGCCCTCTGTCAGCATTTACAGGGATTTAACATTTTTAGTTGGTTTCCGTGTGTGTGTGTGTGTGTGTGTGTGTGTGTGTGTGTGTGTGTGTGTGTGGTTGGAGTGTGAGAAAAAAGAGAGTGAGTAAGAGGTGAAGAGAAAAACTCTTTCTGTGTGTACATACAGTTAGGTCCATAATGTGTTGGACAAAGACACAATTTAGTTGTTTTGCTTCTGTACACCAACACCAAAGTGGATTTTTAATCAAACAATCAATGTGATTGATGTGCGGACTTTCAGGCTGAATTCAGAATTATATCCATACATAGTCCACAAATATCTGCCAAAGTCAATTTGACAAACCAACATAACTTTAAATACATGGATAAAGTTCTTATACAGTCAGTATCTATCTAAGAGAGATAAGATAAAACTTTAATGATCCCACAATGGGGAAATTTGTGCATTACAGCAGCTCAGTGCAGACAAGAAGGGTGAATAAAACAAATTAAATAAAATAGAATAGAAAACACTACATACATAAACTATATAATCCGTGGACATCACCAAATGGCTTTCCGATTCTTCACTGTAACCAGTGGTTTGCTTCTTGTTTTAAACCCTCTATTCAAATGCACGAAGGCTACTCTTGATTGTAGACCGTGACCGGGATACACCCATGTCCTCGAAAGTCCGCTTGCCTTGGTTAGATGTTGAGGAGCTGTTTTTTAAACCCTTAAATAGTTAAATTTGATCCATTTTGACATCTATAGAATAATAAATAAATAAAAAAAATACCCTAGGCATCATTCTTTTAGCATAGGTTTTGCTAAAATTACCCAAAATACACAAAAATAATATTTTAAAATTTAATATTACTGCACAGATGTTACTAAATTTTGTACAGTGAAGCTTTTTTCTAAGCCAAATTTGACCCATATAAATTCAATTGTAAACTGGTAAAACTGTATATTCCGTGCTTTCTTTTCTTTTTTTCTTCTTCTTTTTTTAACGGGACAGTCAAGAGTTCAAGGCGGACAAAAACGGTTTGTTTTCCCACCAGATTTACCCAGGTTCCCAAAGATCTGCTGATCTTGGGGGAATCTTGAAACAGCGAGCAGCATAGGAGTGATCTATATATAGTGCACAAAAGGAACAGAGGTCATACAGAGGTCAGGGGGTGACTTGACATAAACATGAGCACCTGAAAGCATCGGCACCTGAAAGTACAAGCATTTCTATTGTAACAAAAACAGTCTAAAAATAAATTAATTAGAATACATTTATACCGCAATAACTGAGAGCAAACTGACATTAAAACAGAGATCAAAGGAGGGGTTAGGAGTGAGGTACCTGAGAACTCATTTCAGTGAGTGTGAGGAAACATGTGCAGCTCCCACACATGCAAGGTTTCCTACCACTGCTTTCAATGTTTTGTGTTTTAACTGTTAATCAATGTTGAATTCTACGGATAATTATAGATGTTAGTCATGAGTATTTTAAATGATATAGCACAGAGGAAACTGTTTAACAATTGTAATGGTTATACATGGTGATATAATAAATCCCAACAGTTCCACCCTCTGCTATCTGAAGCAATTAAGGATTAATCAATAATTTATTAACGTCAGATGAGCATGTATATATTTCAAATAGATTTGTAGTTCAAAATTTGTTATAGACACTGATTTTTCAGGCCTTTATGGTGTTGCTTAATTGGCCGGTGCATTCATTCTTTTAAAGACATCCTGTTGGGCCTCATTTTTAAAAATTACAGTGTAAAGCTATAAACTACAAAACACTTTGAATCAGCTTCAGATTTTATGTCTGTTTTATTTGTCATGAAATAACAAAGGAATAAGCCTCAGCTGACCATGAAACTGCTAGTTTGTCAATTGTCCAACTAAATTTAAGACTGAAAATGGGTGGTTGTCTATAAAAAATGACAGTTGATGGAACATTTTTGTTAAACGCCTTAAATTAAAGCTCAAAGTCTGCACTTCAATTACATATTATTTTAAAGCCCACTGCAGTGCAGAGAAAGAGATTACACAAAATGTGTCTTTGTCCAACAAATTGCGGACCTAAATGTATGCAGTTGTAGATATGAGAATGTGACAGCATGACAAATTACCACAGATGCAATAACCGCATCCGTGGGTGTATATGCAGTGGGGTTCTTTTTGAGGTTAAAGGGTCTTGAGGCAGTTATTAGCATTTGCTTGTGTCTGAAACTGAAAACTGACTGTGGGGGGAAAAAAGAAAAAAGAAAAACAAGCGCTTTGCTCAGAGTTGATCATATCTTTATCTACTCTGTCTGACCTTGCTAGACAATTTTCCAATATGTCTGCCTCATTTACAGGCATGTGCTCAGTTTTGACTAATGGAAGTTTGTATTATGAATGAAACTGTATGACCACACTTAGACATGAAGCAAAATTCATGTTGGTAGAACAGCAAAGTATAACAGTGGTTTAGAGTTCCATTGCTGACAATTTGAGTGATGAAACACGTGTTACAAATAACACAAACGACAGACGCATTTCATCTATGTGCCCATGTTGTGTGCAGAACTTTTTAAATAAAAGATATTTTGATGCATCATAAGAGGAAAACCACTGTTGTAACTGATACCATTAGGTTTCAGTTCCAGGGCTCTATTTGTAGCTTTATGCTTGACATATGTGTGTGTGTGTGTGTGTGTGTGTGTGTGTGTGTGTGTGTGTGTGTGTGTGTGTGTGTGTGTGTGTGGTGGGGGCTGTGAGAAAAAAAGAGAGAGAGAGAAGCAAAGAGAAAATTCTCTTTCTTATACTGTTCTGAGTTTGAAAAAGGGATTTATGTAAGGCTCAGAATGACAAAACCCTTTCACTGTGAGTATCTATATGTTTATCCAATCTATTCCTAGTTGTGTTAACTTGTTTGATTTATGCAGTGACGTTAAACAAAGATCAAATCATTCAGCACACTGGCACTAGGGGGAAGCATTCAGCCACTTAATGGTAGGTAGTGTTATTTGGTTACACTGAATAAATGTAAAAAGAAGGTTGCATAAATAGAAATCTATGTACAACTACATACTGTACTTGAAGTACTACAGTGTAATTCTGTGTGTAGCACAGGAGGGAGGAGTAATAAAAGACAGATGTTACGTAGCAATACACACTTACATCACACAACACTGGCAGTAAAATGCACAATGCCAGTAACTGAAACTCTTTCATTCTTGCTGTTTGTATTAATGTTTATATGCTTGAGTTCCTATCAGCACTACTGCTATGTTGTTTGTACATTTCTACTGCTATAAATTGGTTTGACTACTCATAATACAGTTACTATGACATTTTTTCAATATTATCATTATGGAAAAATAAGAACACTCATATCTTATTCAATTTAAAAAATAGTGGTCACAGTTATTAAAAAGAAAAAGAAGGAAAGAAAGAAAGAAAATACCAGCATGAAAAGCATTCATCAGAAACTGCCATGGTTCAAAGGTAATATTCAGACTTTTTTTAAAAAAGAAACAGACATCATGATGATAACGCAATAGACTGAATCCAGGCAGTGTGTATTATTTGGTGGACTAAATGTATTGGACACATCTAAGCTTTTGATGTAAAAAAGAAGAAGTCCAGGCAGGCTACAATAGAAAATAAAAAAGGGGGAGTCAATCCATGATGCAAACACAAAACTGCAAAGGTATCTAGCAAACAAACTGTAAAACAGGCTAAATTCTGACTAAATGTTTCAGTAAAAACCACCTTGACCAAGACCGAGGCCTGACAAAGGCACTCCTGAGGTCAATCTGAAATATCCACGTTCCAGTCAGAGTAATGATGTCAACAAATGAACCAGACAGGCAATTTAGTGATAGCCCTCTACTGTAGTCGTGGTAGTGGCCAGTTTTGAAATCACGTCCTCTTTGTATGACACGCATATAGATAGATGTGGTCAATTCTGGGACAAGACTCTGAGACCTTTGTCTCAGTCTTGTCCCAGAATAGCTTTATCGCAATCTTTTTCATAAACTGATTATATGCTTAAACATGAAAAGCAAAACCATCACATGAAAGTGCAACATTTCCCACTAAATCATCAAGTACGACTATGAAGTAAATCCATGTAAACTTTGAGTTTAAAGATTGTATTCGCTTCTACTTATAACTAGACTCCCACCACTACTCTTCAAATACAGACTGTGCTCATATAGAAAAACATGTGACAACCGCACAATCTGCCTAATTTCTGAATGTCTGATGAAGATTACAGCAAAGTGTGCTGTAGACCGGGCAACTGAAGATAGTAACTACACTGCACAGATAGCATTTTCCATGCATTTTGTCAAACTTGAAATGCACTTTGTACATATTTTTTTTTACATAATATTTTTTTATGACAAAGTGATGACTGAAAGTCAAACACAGGTCACATTTTGACCAAATGTGAACCTTTTTATGAAAAACAAAAAATTAATGTTTTTACAGGCAATTTTAAGCTCTTAGTGCCCTGTTTTAAACCACTCAACTCTCAGTTTGCTCTTTGAAGTCCGACAGGATTATGGATAGGCTCGACAAATAAGTTAAAATATTTGATTCAGTTGTTTGTATTTGATAGAAGAAAGAAAAACCCAAAATTATAATAATAATATGAGCTATTTCTCCCCAAATATATATATATATATATATTTTTTTTTTTAATTTTTATTTATTTTTTTTATATAAAGCTGGTTCTGGCCAACTAAGCAGGATTGTAGCACTTTTATCACTGTGCCTATTCTCAAGAGTCAAGCTGTAGGGGACTACATTAAAGGTTCTAAGTGTAGTATGTTACATAATGTCAGTTTTACTCACTTGTTTTTCTAGATCATATTACAATGACGCTGAGCTAATTGCTGCTAGCAGGCTAATGTCAGCAGTCATGGCTAACACTGTAAGGAAGCTAGCAAAACAGTCAGCTTACAGAGACATTTAAATGCTGCCATAAAGATACATGATGGGTTTACTTTTCCTCTGTCAAAACACTATGTCTTGAAAGTCATTTTTTTAAAGGAAAGCTTGGTTAGCAACCTGCATTCATAAATTGTGTAGGTTGAATCCACTGATGCATGCACAAAAAAGTCCTAAATAACATGCAATATAAAATACTAGAATATCCCTCACCAACTGGACATAAACATTGATGGCCTTAGACCAAAATTAGACCAAAATTAGAGGTGAATTGTAATGATTTGTATTGTAGAGGTAAGGCATAGCAGACAGTTGCTGTCTACAGCTGCCTGCTGCAGTTTTTATCAAGGGAAACATTTGTTATAGATGGGTATTAATTGACTCACTTTTGGAGCCAGTCTCAAGTGGTTATTAAAGAAACTGCAAGTTTGGGCACTTCTGTGTTGGCTTCATTTTTCAGCCCTGGAGGGACCCAGTGGGAGTACTCGGGGTGGGAAATATTTATGCATCGCTGCTCGGGTGTGTGGTTCTGTAATTATGTCACCTCACTTATTCATTTGTTGCAGTTGCAAAAATTACCTATGGAATCTTTTCTTAAATACTTGTTTTGAAATTGTTTATAGCGGAATGACTTCTTTTAACTTGGATACTTAAGTTGCATAGTTCTGATAGCATTTCTGTACTTTAAGGATTTTACTAGAAATTGCTGATTTGTGCGGCAAAAATCTGACCGGGACACTTCAAATCTCAAGTGGCTGTTTCAAAACAGAAGTCCCATAGAAAAAAAAGCTGACCTCAGCAGTCGAAAACACAAATTTTTCATCAAATTTCAATCTCTACATTGTATAAATACTGGAAAATTAATTATTTATTTAGACAATAATAAAAAATAATATTAAACCCATTAATTAATTAGAGTGTGGTGCGTGTGGAAAATGGTGTTACACCCTCAAGCCCCTTTAGATTTGGTTTGATTTTTGGGGTTTGTTTTCACATTTAAAAGCACCCATTAGTACATATTCCCACACAGTGACATTCGCAGTGATGTCACTGTAAACCAGGCCTCATGACCTAATATGAGTGTCATCGTTTCTTATCTTATTCTAAGAAGTGACTTGCATTTGGTGCTGTGTTCTTACCCATTTTTTCATTGTGCATTGGTACAGATTATTCGTACATGTAAGCTAATGGGCACAGACTTTCAAGAGAGCATTTGAAAGATTTTTTTTTTCATTTATTTATTGGTTCAATTGCCAAACAAGAGACCAGAACATAGACTGGGCTACCAGCTGAACTTATACAGCAAGAAAGTAAAATTCTTTTTTTTTTCCAAGTTAGTAAAATTATGGGTTAATACAAAAGAATGAATGAATATAAACTCTGGCATTGATATTGATATACAGTAAATGCTTGAATGGCAATAGTTGCAGACTAATAGACTGGAATCTTGATAATAAAAAAACAACAACAACCGTGCTATAAAATAACCAATTCTTTTGCCACAATTTTTCCCAAAGAAATGCAATTTTAGTGTAGTAATTCAGTAATAAATATTATAGATAAATATAGAACGCATATGGTCACATTACATATCCTTGCATACACGATAACCCCCAATAGAGCATGCCACTTATGTACTGTCGTCACGGGGATATAATCTGGCAACAGCCTTAGAAATAAGAGGCCCCTTGTAACCTAATCGATTGCCGAGCAGGGAGGCAGCCTGGGTCCACACTCTGTGATCCGTTTCTCTGTGTCAGACCAAGTTCCCAGAATAGCAGCTCGTGCGGGTTGTCTGTGGAGGAGATGGAAGAGGAAGTCAGTGGTGGATGTAACAACTGTTGCTTTTGCTGCTGCTGCGGAACCAAACTACCTGTCAGTCCGCGCCGCATGGTGCATGTCGGACAAGAATGAATTCCATTTCAAGCCGAGACATTCAGTCTGGAGTTCATGGGATTATATAAACTCCTACGTGTTTAAGGTAAATTTAAAAAGAGAGAGAGAGCGAGAGAGAGCGGGAGAAACCTTAGTGCGTGAATCGGTTTCCTGTTTGAACTGTGTAACTGCTTTGATATAGCCACTGAATATCGCTCGACTATCAATTGGCTACAGACGCTTGAGAGCTGCTGGAGGCGCATGTCTGCAGCAAAGGCAGACAAGGAGCGTCTGTCTGATGAATGGAAAGCCAGACGGGCTCTGCTGTAGACTGCGGTGATCGGATAACCTGTTGAATTGCATCTGTCAGTCAGCTCCAAACCTTCCAGGCAACACAGCCAGCAAAAAAAAAAGAGAGAAAAAAAATCAGTTAACACGAGAAACACAGCGCCTTGCCACACAATAAGAACAAAAAGTCGCTTTTGCAGCTGATGGTTATTTCCAGAGATGCGCTGTTGCCTGCCAGCTATGCGCTCTGTCCGTAGCCTACTGCTTAACTTGCCTGATAATGTGCAAAAATACACTTCTCTCACCTTTTTGCCGTTAGAGTCGCCTAAATATTTATTTGGCTTCCTAACCTAATCGTGCAGACAAACTAGGAAGTAGTTTCAAAAGTGGAAGGCCTATATATTAAAAGGAAGCTGTTAATTTAAGCTAATAATACTGCTGCTGGGACAGTTCACCACTTTGATGATCGTTTGGAGGCGGTAGTATTGCTGACTTTGTCCGCCGTTTAGTTTGGCACCACATCACATTAGTCCTATAGTCGGCAGCAGCAGCACCAGTTAAAGCTGATGAAGCTCTACCGGTTTGACCTTGAGTTACATCTCCACAGCAGCTTTTTATCTTTGCCTACACGCGGATTTCCAGTTCTTTGGTTGTTGAAAATAGCTTGGCTGCTCCCTGTCGCTATGGCTAATTCCTTAGGAACCGGTGGATCCAGTTTGATCCCTCTCTTTCTTTCCTTACCAACTTGTTGAGTCTTCCCCCTTCTTTGTTCCTACTGCAAAGGTCCACGGTGTAAGACAAGAGTCGTGCGACTTCTAATGAAATGCCGTACATCTGAATCAAATCAGCGTACAGCTCGGTGCGGCGGCGTGGGTGTCGTTTTTAACGTGGAAAGCTGGTTGGGACGCGCGCAGAGGCTTTGGCACTCACCTGTGGGACACCATCGACGCGCACCTCCTCAACTTTCCTCTGATTTTCTCAAGTGGCTCAAATGAATTAGAAGATGTTTTTCGTTTTCAGTGGACTGCTAATGAGACATTTTGATCTAAAAAGAAGTGTTTTCTTTCGAATTGAGACATCACTGGACTAAATAGGCATATTTTACTCTTTGTTTCATTAAAGGGAGGTGGAGACAGTTTGCCACCCCCCTCCTCCATCCTTGACTGAAAGCACCAACTAATTTTGCACAAGGGAGACACTTGAAGGTAATTTTATGAATACAGCTTTTTATGATTGCATATTACGTTCTTGTTTTGCTTTCACGTTTCACTTTTAATTTTAGTGGCTTATCATATAGAAATAACCACTGTTTAAAAGAAATGGTTTTGCCTAGTTGCTGTGAGTGTAAAATGGCCATAGATTACCCCATGTAGGGAGAAGGAGGTCTTATTTATGTACTGACTCTAAGAACATTGTAGCTGACTCTTTGTCTACAATATAAATATCTGATCATAAGAACTGAAAAAAGGGGGATGTGGATTCTGCGCTTCTCTTGCACTATTTTCTTCTTTTTGAAGGGCTACCTTTTATGTTCCTCAAGGAAGCCAGCAGTTGTGCAGTGATATAATACAATTTTGTTGCGACACTCCTGGATTAAAACAATAACACTGCAGTTGTCGTGATTATAAAGTCACTCTGTGTTTCTTGACTATATAATCTTTATGCTCAACAATGAAAGAGGGTTGAACGATAAAGATCGAACCAAACTTTAGTTTGTAACTCGTAAAAATAAATTATGAACTTGAAACTTATTTACAGCTTTAAATATGCCCCACAAGATGTTGTTAACATTTAGTTTAAAGTTTACAAAAGGAAAGTGTGTTGCAGTGCATTTGTGGACAGGTGAATGCCTTTTTGAGCTAATGCCATTTATTGTGTTGGTTGCTTGGTCAGCCTGTTTTGCACTAAAGTTCAGATCATAACCTAATAAATGTTTGTGATTAATCTGTCAGCGTAGTGCACAAACTAGTCGAGGGCTTCAGCTAATCTTAAATAAATGCCGGTGAAATGTATAACATTTATACAGTGATTATGTAATTTCGTGGAAAGAAGAGAATAGAGGAACTATCAAGTGAACAATTCAACTTCTTTTTAGACAACTCTTTTATTGTAGAATGTGAAACTAAAACGGCTGTTCACACATTTAAAATACTTCACAGGGTAGCTTGCTAAATATACATGACTACTTCTCTAAAAAGAAAACTGCACAGACCTATTGTTGCTGTAATACACTTCTGTAGAGTGGAAGTTGTGCATCTAAAGCTTTTTAGCAGCTGTAAACTTTAGCTTGCAGGTTCACAGCTTTTATCTAAAGGTTAATCTTGCAGGTTTGCATTGTTATTTGTTGTGACACGAAGCTTCAGCTGTTCATTTTCTTCCTTAAACAAATGAAAAATTACAAAATTTGCATATGTGTTAAATTAGTAATGTCAACGTTGCAGTAATATCTCAATTTTCTATTTTAGCACTCCCAAAGCACTTGAAATGGAGGCTTCCGAAGACTTTCGTACTAGTAAGTCTTTATGTGCATTACATCTAACATTCATTTGACTCTATGACCCATACATTGCAAATCAAGGACACGGTATAACCCATATATTAGAATGAATGTTCCTATTCTACAGAATATGAGAATGATTACATCAGTATTATAACTTCGACCTTAACAAGTGGTTTTGACTTTGACAGTGAATCCAACATTTTACTGCAATGCTGATTTAATATTAAACCAAGAAAAAAAAAACTGCAATCACAACACAACATTTTAAGGGATTTTCCCCCAAGTGTCGACTTTTTCCTGTTCACCCCTTACAGGTAGAGAAAATGCATTAGCAACATCCTGTTGAATGCAGCAGATACTGGATATGCACTTTGTGGTGCTCCATTGCCCTTTGCTGGTTTCCTTTGGGCAGGTCTCTTGAATGTCTTCCCTGCACCCCCCCTTCCCCTCACTGTATTTTGCTTTGGTGTGCGTATTTCAAAACAGGTAGCATGTTGTTGATGACAGCTGTGGGGACTTTTAGGTCCTCATTTGTGCTTGTAGGAACACTTGGCAGGCGAGTAATGTTGGAGGTAGAAAAAAGAAATGGAAGCTCTTCTTCTCCCCATCTATCTGAAATAATGTGGTTTTTTCCAAAAAATAATTGTATATCTTGCAAAAGCCGTATATTGTTAGGGGATGTGGGATGGAAACTGTCATTGCTCCCATGTGTTTTACTTTCTCCTCAGTATTGGCGAGGCACTGCTCACTGTAGGTGAAAATTTAGGTTAAGCATTTTACCCTTTGTGTCATACATCATCACAATCTCACATATATGCCTCTATACTCTTCTACATGTACACAACCACACTAATTCCTACCATCCCTTATTACATGGAAACATTCTGTTTACACACTGTTTCCAAAATTTCTGGAACACTGTGTGCAGTGTAACAGAAAATAGTGTAAAATGGTTTATACAAAGGCAACACGTCAAATGTTGAAACTAACAACGATACAGTTTTCGTTTGCGCGCTTTGAAAAATGGAGAATAATTTTGAACTCTATGGCAGCAACACATTTCAAATCATTTAAAATAGGAACATGTTTACCAATGTGTTGCATCCCCACTTCAGCACACTCATGGCCATTTGCTAAAGTTTTGAAAACAAAATGCCGTTCCATTTTTTTTTTCTTGATAAAAGCTGTAACTTGCTCAAATTTAAAATTTTCAAAACTTTTTTTTGCTAACTGGTTGCCGTTATGGGCTGCGGTCATGCTGTATGCCATGCTGTTCTCAGATCATAAATACAAAATGCAGTGTGGTGTTGATTTGCTGATATAAACAATATCTGTTCAGGAAAAAAAAAAGATGTCGTATAGACCATGTATTTGCAGAAAGAAAGAAAGAAATAAAACAAAAAACAGAAAGCTATACATATTGTTCAGTACTCAGCTACCATGTGCATTCTTGAACAGGTTTGTTTTAGCACAGCACACAAGACAGTTTTCCATTTCACTTCAGTCCATCTTAAATAATCTTTTTTAAACTTGCATTTGTTGAACTGTGTTCCCTACAGTTTAGTAGTGTTCCTGAGACCGTGCAGCAATTTCCACTGCAATATAATGTGATTTATTGGCTCTCGGAGCCTGAACATTTGGGGCATTCGGTATTGTTTTTCGGCTGTGTCTCTTGCATACAGAGATTTCTCTATATTCTCTAAATATTTTAACAATATGTGCTATTGATGTAGTCTTTTGCAGGTAAAACTGCTTTAGTTTTGAATGACAGTTTGTTTGGTTTTTTTGCTTTATTTATTTATTCCTTGTCTTCTTCAGCTGCTTGATGTCCCTAATTGACCTTTTTTTAAAAATCTGTGGCTGGTATGAAACTCAAAAAGAAGCCTATATTTGACAAAATGAATAATTAGAATGCACGCTATTGACACTTTAAAGAGTTGTAAGAGCAGAAATTCCATTTACTATCCCGCGATAATGAGTGTACTTTAAAAGTTATGCACTCATTGTGTGTTAGCAAAGTCAGCAATTATTACACCTACAAGTTTCATGTGTACACATTTGTTCCTTTCCATTTGCCAGCGCATTAAATCATCCCAATTTGGCGTATTACTCAAAGAACCTTTACCTCCCTATGATTCAAGCATTTGATATCTTAATCTGTTCATACAGGTTTGACTCAGCAAATCTGGGGCACCAAGGCAAACCTCAGTTGATGAAAACTTATGTGTGTCTTGCACTGTATTTTTAACCGATCCCAAATTTATAATTTATCAACCAGAAAACCATTAAACCTTTGTGTCTGGTTGAGATATTTATATATGTTGGCTGCACTTCCATGCTCCTGTTCCAAAATATCAAAGGGGATTCTGTGGCTCTACTGGATTCAGATCTGGTGGCTGTGGATGACATTTGAGTAGTATGAACTCATTGCCATGTTCAAGAAACCAGTTTGAGATGATTTCAGCTTTGTGACATGGCATGCACTATGGTCACAAATGGTTGGACATGGTCAGTAACAATACTCGTGCAGACAGTGGCATTTAAACAATGCTCTATTAGTACAATTCTAAGGGGCTCAAAGTGCACTAAGAATCCCCACACCATTACACCACTATCACCAGCAACCTGAACTATTGAGATAATACGATGGATCCATGCTCTCATGTTGTTCACATGAAATTCTAACCCATCATCCCACAGAATGTCTGTCCAAACTTCTGTTGCCCAATTTTGGTGGGCCCGTGAGAATTGCAGCCTCAGTTTTCTGTTCTAATCTGACAGCGTGGCATCCGGCGTGGCCTTCTTCTGCCGTAGCCCATCAGCTTCGAGGCTTAAGATGGTGTTCTGTGCTCAGCGATGCTTGTCTGCATAGCTTGGGTACAACACGTGGTTATTTCAATAATTTTTTTCCTTCCTATTAGATTAGATCTGACCATTCTCCTCAGACCTCTGATATCAGCAAATTATTTTCACCCTGAGAGCTGCTGTTCACTGGGTGGACCATTCGCTGTTAACCCAAGAGATAGCTGTGTGGTAAAATCAGGAGATCATTGACACCAACAACCATACCCTGTTTAAGTCACTTCAATCACCTTTCATCCCTATTCTGATGCCCAGTTTAAACTTTAGCAGGTGGTCGTGTGTGTGTTTGTTTGTGTCTGTGTGTGTTTGGGATTACCTAGTCATGGCACTGTTAGGTGTCTGACAGCATCTGTTACAGTAATGGAAAATCCTCCATGACAAATCTGGGCCACTCCTGTCTCCAGGACAGTATTGCCAAGGGATAGCCAACGTTGGTCACCTGAGATTTCCTCCAACCCCAACCTGTGCAACCTGAGCCTAGGCCCAGGGATTGTATCATGGACAACGTCTCCCAGTAAGCCCCACTCAGTGAGGCTGTAACTACAATGGAACAATACCACAGAAAAAGCTTGTCAAGATAAGAGGAGCTGTCAAAGGGAGAGAAGATCTGACACATATTTCTTTTTCATGTATGAGGGGTCACTTAAGACATTCAGGAAAAACAAATTATAGCATGTCGTATCAGCTCAGATGAAACATTATCACATTCTTTTGATTTGATTACACAGCTGCAGCTATCCTTTTGAAATCAGTCGGGTATGTGGTGACACCATAATGGATACTTTACAGTTTTTCTCACTGTGGTTCCTAAAGGGTCACAAGGGGTGTTTGCCTGTTGCCACTGTATTGTTCTAGTGACCCTGATGGGGCCAGGGTGTAAGGGGATAAGGGATTGGTTTGGTCTCCCTCTGAGTGGACACCGCGCTATCCATAGCCTGGGTTCTGCACAAACTGCTGAGAGAATGCAATCTGATCTACATTTGCTGAACATTATATTCCCATAGGTGGATAAAAAAACATCATTTTCAATCTGAGAAGGCAACGATTTACACAATGCTTATGGATCTTTTGTTGCATTTCACATGAAAATTTTACACATTTGATTTATTTCTGTTCTTTGTCACTATATTTGTCTGTATTAACGTAAACAGACCAGAAATAAGTATCAGGTTAGGAATGGCATTTTACTTTCACAGTCTTTAATGTCTTCCTCTGTAATGGCATTTATTTTCTTTGGCAGCGCTTCTTTCTTAATGTTCACCTCAGTTTTTTGAAACCTTTTCATATACCATCACCATTCAGTTGAATATTTAACATTGCAAACAACAAAACTGGATTTTTTTCACATAACAGTGACATTTGTTGTTCAAGTGCCGTATTGTACAGCACAATGCAGATTGCTATGTTTCTGTGTCTCCCAGGTAACGGCCAATGCTCTCCTGGTAAGGAGAACTCGAGAATGTTGGCGGATATCTCAGCACCTAATGGACAGACAGTTCCTCAGGGTCCTAATTCCCCTGGTGGTGAGTGCTCAGTTATTAGATACACATTTCTGGAGTCTACCAAGAGCAGCAGTAGAATGAACAGAGGCAGATTGTCCTTTAAAATGTGCACTAGATCATACAGGTTAGCTTTGTCTCGAGGAAAGATTACTGTGCATCCCCGGAGTAACTGTCAGCTGTTAATGCAGAATACATAGCTGATACATTTGTAATTGGTTGCACCAGGGGAATTACCATGGCAAATGTGTGCAGATCAGAAAACAGATGCCTCTGATGGTTTTTCTCGTGCTATGCATGGTACTTTGCCACATGTTTGTTTGATTGTGTCTGTGTTTGAATTTGGGTGGCAACTGCAAAATGTAAAAAAAAAAAAGGAAGGAAAGAAAGAAAGAAAAAAGATCCCGTATAACACTAAAAAGTCATCCAAACATGTAGCAAGAATGACATTGTTGTCTTAAATGAAGAATTTGAGAATGTTTTTTAAGAAAATGAGTGAATAAAGCATAACTGAAGGTGAACACAGCGTTACAGAAAGCAGCTGCAGTTTACACAGTAAAAGCTTTTGTGCAAAACTGTGCCCTATTGCGCCTTATACTATGCTGCACTATGTCTGATGTGTTGCTTAGTTGCTTTCAGACTACTGACTTATATCTTAGATTATCTCTAGCAGTGTCACCGTGAAGCAGCAAAGTAAGAAAAGGGGAAACAAAGTCAGACAAGGGACCTCAGTGAGAAAAGGGGAAGCTCGTTTCCCACATGTGTAGAGATGCAGGGAGGTGGGCTGTGCAATGGTTTTCACAGGGAGATACTTTTCACCAATAAAAGCTGTTGTCATCCTCTTGGTTGCCTAACATGGCTGGCATTTGAGGTTTTGTTACAAAAGAAAGGCTGCGTTACTTCTGATCACCCACTGAGCAATAAGGGGTAAACATTTTGGTGGGAAATTTCTTAAACTTGCAAGGAAGAACAGAAACCGTACAGCCGTTCTATTAGTGTCACTCACTCATCTAATAAACAGTGCGAGACTTGAATTGCGCTCTAGGTGACAGATTGAGGGGAGACATAATCTGCCCTTAATGTGTTTTGGGATTCAGTCACCCACTCAGTCAATAGTGAACATGATTCTAGATTATCTGTGGACTAAACGAAAATTCAGATAGAATTATTTTCCTGGCTGTTTTTGTCCTGACAATTGTTTCAAGTGTATCCTCATCTGACCACTCTTTGCATTCCACTCTGCCACACTGGAGAGACAGATGTAAAGATGCAAGGAGCTGAATAGCAAGGACGTTCAGGTCTGCTCCGTGTTGCCAGGATACAGCTGTCGAAGACAAGCTCGATTGCAACTTGGGTATTGGGATAAGTGTTTTTCTGTACAAACTGTGGCATTGAAAAACATGCATTATCAGCTTGAACAATGCAGTTTTTGTATGCATGTATTCAATCATAAGCAATGACTGAATACATGCATTTCTTGTATTGGCCTGTGAGAGTTAACTCCAAGTCAAAGAGAACAACTGCTAATTGCTGTCTAATGGGAGGCTTTAGTAAACCGACCACATATGCTCATAATATTGACTCTTACTGAATCCCAACACAAGATAGCAAGGATCAATGAGTTGTAGTTGGTAGTTGGATAACTGCTTCCTGTGCAACACATAAAGTCCTTTAAGCTATTTACACAATTTTATGTAGTGCCTAGAAAAATCCACTGCAGGCTCATTTGATTTTTTTAAAATTAAAGTATAATTCACACAACAAAAGCCAAGTAATCCCTGTGCATATGACTTTACTACATATTGCTAAATATGTCATATGTACACAGAACAAAGACGTCAAACGTATGAAACTTTAAATGCGGCTGTAAATGTTCCATTGTGCTTGATCACAGCATGCATTTGGAAAGATAGCATTTGTGTGTAAATGACTAAAGATAACGTGTTGTTTGCTGTTGATTTTGTTGATTTTTATCCTATAGAGTAGATGATTTAAAAAAGAAAAAGATTACAATTCTTACGTTTGTGTAAAATATTGCTTATTGCTTGTAACCAATAACTAAAAAATTAACTTCCCACCAGCTCCTAGCCACACATACACATGCACATGCATGCACATCCACACATGCACGTGCATCTGCATGCACACCCCCACTTACACACACACATATTCACACTCATGCATAATATTGCACAATAT
>VUQK01034477.1:29600-44044 GCA_015106715.1 Bujurquina vittata
GGGTGGATTTTTTGAGGGGGAAGAGGAAGAAGGGAATGTGTTTGTATTTTTAAATATTTTTTTTTTTTTTTTTTTTTTTTTTTTTTTTTTTTTTTTTTTTTTTTTTTTTTTTTTTTTTTTTTTTTTTTTTTACTGTTTTCTTTTTAGGACAGATAGTTGAATAAAGCTTTGTGGCTGCAAGACTTCCTCTGCCAGGTTCCACTCCCCATGACACTTCTGCAAATCCTGTTAGACAATAAAAGCTGCATGGCGCCGTCAAAAGCACTGGAAACTACTGGTATCCACCCTACATACAGACACCTTCAGATTAACACTTAGCACACCTCATACTAGTATTGTAGAAAGCCAGTGCACAGCATTTCAAGAGCAACCTTGGTATACTGTGAATAAATATGACTATATGAACCATCTTTGGCTGGGTTCAATCAGTTTAATTTCTCTATCGGCAACCAGAAAATGCATTTCCTCAGAGTACTTGCAGTTCAGCTTCCACTGAACAATATTTACATTTGGCAAAGATGTGTTAATAAAGATGAATGGTACTTAAGTTAACAAATCACCCTGTCTGAGCTAGTCGAGTGTAGTCTGTACTTTAGGTTTCAGCTCACAGTACAGGGAGTAGTTCCAGATCTTTTTTCAGCCGAGTGTGAATCCTCATCAATGTTGTGCAATTGCTTGGTGACAAGTCCCATTCCTGTTTTTCCTGCCAGGTAGTGGTGGATGTTTGGACAGGCCCTAAAACCTCCGCACACACCAATACAAGATATGCATGCACACAGGACAACCCACACGCCTAGTTAGTTTCTGTTACACACCCATATTTTAGAAGTAATAACGTTGACTAGATTTCTCATATCGCATGTGGTACACTAACTTTGTTCTGTGTTGCTGGCATTTGTTGACTGCAGGGGAAGATTAATACAATTCAGTGACTGGTGTTGTGCCACAGTTGAAATATTGGAGAAGATGTGGTATATTGCAATATTTCTGCTTGGGATTTGCGCTACCATAGGTGGTTATCTGTTCTTCCCTCTGTTAACCGATACTGTTGTAACAGGTTCAGTTAATGGTATACATGTTAACAACTTCTGGATTGTTTAGTTTATGCAAATATATACAGATAGATCCATTTAAAGTCAAGCTTCAAGCTAATTATATTTTCAGTTCACTGGAAATGAAGCTTCTAGTTCAGATTTTTGAGGCCAACTTTGTGACACCCTGTGCAGACATCTCTGCAAAAGGCCTCTGGTTTGTGGTCAGAGAGAAAAAAGAGAGAGGTCTCAGTATTCATGTGGGAGGAAGTAGAGGGGGAACTTCCACTTTCCTTCACCAGGCAATGAAAAAGTGTGAAGAAGAGCAGCATAGTTAGAGAGAGAGAGAGAGCAAAGTCAGCAATGGTAAGTTTGTAAAGTAAGCATCAAAGCAGCACACACATCTGACTTCTTGGGAAGTCAGACTGATAGAGTAGGAAAGAAACAGAGAGCTAATAGAGAAACTGAGAAAGACAAATTGAGAGAGAGGGATGAATGCTTTTGACACAGGAAGATAGAGAACACGACGGAAAGAAAAAAAAAAGGTTTTGTAGAGTCCACACCTGCTGATCATCTCGAAATGTGAAAATATACTGGGAAGCAAGATGCAGTTTGAAGGCTGGCATGAAGCAGACAACCACAGGTTTACTGTGGGAAATTGGGATGTGGGGATACAGACACCAGAGGTTTGACATAAATGGATACACAGCTGCAATGAGCTGAACTGAAAACAGGAAATAAATGTGAACACAAACCCCTTTTTCACACTGACAAATAAAGAGAGGGACATTTCAGCAGTTCAGAACTACATTCAGAGTAATACGAATGTCAGACATTGGCTGGGAAGCACATGTTATCAGTCATTTCCAAAAATATTTGCTTGGACCGTAAATATTTTTTCATAATTTTCGGTTTGACTGTGACAAAGCTGCACTCCCACCACAGAGTATTAGCAGTTGTTGTTTTTTTTTTTTTTTTGAGGTGGGACCTAAAAGGGGTCGACAGAAGGAGTCATGTTCAAAATTATCACAAGTGATTTAAAGGGCAACCACACATACTGTAAACCAAAGTGCAAAAATAAAATGTCAGCCCTTGATGTTATTCCATTTGCATCACATTCGTTGCAGCTCAATGTGGGCCGGGGAGGCACAGTATATCAGCTCCTCCTTGTGTTTTTTTCTGTATTTTATCATCAGTCAACATCAGCCTAGACTACACTGCTGTGCCTCCATAGCACTTCAGTAGTCTTTATAGTACTTTATGTTGGTAATGAAAGCATTTCAACAGAGCAGTAATACTCAAACTGAAATCAGATTTTGAATTATAGCACATTTGTGTTCTACTTTGTAGTCAGCACATATTTTGCTGCCTGTGAGCTATCAACACAGTGGCTCACACGCAGTTGTTTCTGTACAATGATGCTGATGAGCTGTCAGAAAATCCAAAAGGTCTGGCTTTAGTCTACTTCTCAGAAAAGGCCGGGACAACACTGTTACTCAAACTGAAATGCTGTCATTATAATACTGTTATTCTTGCGACTGTGATGTGTAGGATTTCTCAAACAAAACCAAAACAACATAGCAAAATATAGAACACAAAATTAGTATTACGTGCTAAAAATGAAAACATATGGGGTATTCATTTCTCAAAAGTAGCATAAGGTAAAATGGGCACAGGAGAGGTAGAAGCTAATAGCTATATAATCGTAGTAACAGTAACTACTTGTTTGACTTTGTCAAAGAGTATTTCAACTTGTCTTGCAACTGAGTGGAATGGAAGAAAGAGAATACAGCAGTTGGTACAAGCACTTTGGGCATGCCTCTTACCTTTTGTATTTCAAATGTCAGCGCTTTTCTTGTGGTTGCAGACTCCTGGGTCAAGAGAAGAAGGAGGAGGCTCGGATGGAAATCCTGACACATTTCTACGCAGTGCTGGGGCCAACCTAACTGGGCCCCCTCCATCCGAATTCACACGCGCACTTTATAAAGTGAGCGTGCGCGTGTGTGTGTTTGCTCTAAAGTGATCCCGTGTCAGTAAACCTGTAACAAGCATGGTTCTTCTCTCATGGAGAGAAATGTGAAAGACTGCTCGTTACTGTGTACTGTTACTCAAAACATTTAAGGTTTAAATTATGTGCTAAACCTACAGTGGAGTCACACTTGTTTGATTATTAGAATATGGAATATTATAGAATATTATTGGTACAGTCCAGACACCCAAAAGCAACTGGAGAGTGAATGTTGCTACTTTAGTGATCAGACTGGTGTTGATTAAGTCACTTTAATGGCACAATGTCACAATCTAACAATATGAAATGTGTTCTGATGAATATTTACAGAAACTGGCTGATCATGGAGCTGCCTCACATGTGCAACCACGTACAGTGAGCTGCTACTGTACAGCCAACTATCATCTAAGTAAGTCCTGCTATCAGCGGTCACTTTTATTTGGATGATTGCTCAATTTTTTCACTAACAAAAGAAAAAAAAATGTTCTCAACTAAAAAAAATTATCTTTAGTTTGTGTCCCTCAGGAGAGAACTGTTACCGTTCAATGACCATCTGTGAATATTATTAATTTTATGTCTAGTATTTTTACTTGGCCATATCTCTTCTCGCAAAGTTTTCTGCAGAGAACTGTGAGAGCTTAGAATTTGGACCACGTTGCAACAATACGCTCAAGTTGTCTCTTTTCTCGGTCTGGCCACCCACCTAAACTAAAAAAAAAAGAAAAGAAAGAAATTCACAGACACACAAACACAAATACAATGCGTGCACACACACACACACACACACACACACACACTCTCTCCTTGTGCAGCAACTGTGCCCTTGGATAGTGCGTACCTAATATTCAGATGCTTTCTTTTACTGCCATCCAGTGGTGACTTACTGTCATCAAAAATAAAGCACTAGAGCCAAATTTAAACAATATGCCATCTTTTTCGGTGTGCAACCAAAAATATATATAAAAAAGAAAAAAATAGAGGCCCTCTGCGTAGGCATCCTCACTGCAGCCACTTCCCCATTAATGCATCCATTGTCAAGGCTTTCCAAATAACCGAATGAACGAGAAACCACATGTAATACATTTGCAGCAGCTTTTATGGTCATCATTGGGACAGTATTTATGATGCTTTTAAGAACATTTACCTTTTTCAGCATGCTGTAATCACTGGCTGATGCTTTTGCTGTGGGCTTATACGTTATGGAACAGTTATTAGATCTTCAAGATACCGTGGCAACAAATTAAAAATAGAGGGCAACCTTTTTCTGGCCTGCTCACTATTTTATAGTACTAGAATAAAGTTTTATTTGCAGAACTGAAGCAAAGCAGTTGCTCACTCTGTAGCGACTGAGAATCTGTATAATAAAACTAGAAATTTGAATAATAATTCAAATTTAAATAATACATCAATTTTGAAGATGACGCATTAAATGAGCTGACTAAAATGTTATAACCTTTTATTAAAACAGATTTTTAAAAAAAAATCATAATAGTAATTTGGACATGTCTTAAAAACTAAACACAGAGGAAATATCAGTCTTCGTAATCATAGCGTTGGTCTACAGACGGGGGAAGTTTTGATGGTGCAGAACAAGGACTCGAGAAAACCCATTATGGTAAATGGACTAGCTCTTATATAGCGCTTTTCTACTCTGACTGAGCACTCAAAGCGCTTATACAGCACGTTTACATTCACCCCATTCACACCCATTCATACAAGCACTTCCATGTTTAAGTAAGCTAAGTGCTTTTAATTAGCTAACATTCACACACATCGTCGGAGAGCAACTTGGGGTTAAGTATCTTGCCCAAGGATACATTGGCATGTAGCCTGGAGTAGCCAGGAATCGAACCACCGACCTTCCGATCAGTGACCGGCTCTACCTCCTGAGCTACAGCCACCCCAGTATGTTTACACCAAATTTAAAAGAGATTTTCTGAGATCCTCCAAACTAAAGTTATTCTCTAACATTATTGGTGAGCTTCTTGTATTTAATGTTAGAATATTATAGCATCTAATATTATATCCAAGAAGTGCCAGCGTGTGCTCTTTGGTTATTTTATTTGCAGTACTGTGTAAAAGTCTTGAGCCACCCCTACTTTCTTTATGATACTGGGAAAATGGGAAATAGGTTTATTTATTGAAACATGGCATTGAAATACAGCATATGAGGTAAAAACAGACTTTTTACAAATTGTACAATTCTAACCATCTAGAAAGTCAATATTTGGTATGACCTTGTCTTAGGTAGCTTTGTTGTAATTTGAGTAGTGATCAGGAACAGTTCTCCAGGCTCCTTGAAGGTCATTCCGGAACTCTCCCTTGGGTGTTGGCTGCCTTTTGTTTCATTCTCTGTCCATTCTCACACTCAATAATGTTGAGGTCTGGACTCTGGGGAGGCCAATCCATGACTGATAGTGTTCCACTTTGTGTTTTTCTATTCAGATCGGCTTTCACTGCATTGAGTTTGAGATCAGTGTAATACTGAAAAATAAAGTCATTGTTAATCAGAGACCTAGCTGATGGTATTGCATGGTGGATGGAACACTGGCTGAAATGCAGCCCTAAACCATGACAGAACCTCCACTGTGTTTCATAGATGGCTCTACACACTCATTGCTGTACCTCCCTCCTGACTTCCTCCATTTTGCTAAGTTATCTTTTGTGCTTAGACGCAACACTGCTTCATCCCTTGTCAATGTTAAGTGGCTTAACAAATGACAAAACAAGGACTGGATTAGAAGTGAGATGTGGCTCAAGAGTTTTTTTAATTTTTTTTTACATAACACTGATATTTCTTTTCTTTTCTTTTCTTTTCTTTTCTTTTCTTTTCTTTTCTTTTCTTTTCTTTTCTTTTCTTTTCTTTTCTTTTCTTTTCTTTTCTCTCTGTAGTGTTGATCTAAATCAGTTATTGTTCATCATTCTGCTTACATGGACTACTATGTCCAGTTCAGGCATGTTCCGTCCTGTAGATGGCAGCATTATAAAGCGAACCTAACAAACCACTGGCGATTACACCTTCCATCTGTTTCAGCCCAGTGCAGCAGCAAGACTCATCAAGGGCAGCATTAATAACTTGAGAAAAGTCCTTTCTTTGCCTCATCCTCAAGTCTCTCCTGACACGGTTGAACTCATCTGAACTTTTGACCGACCTGTAATGTGCAGTGTAAGCTTTCCAATTTACAACACCTTCACAAGGGCACATGCCAACAATTATTCATGGCTGCAGTGCAGGCTCGTAAGCGTGCATACTGCAGATGGAGGGGGAAAAAAAACACAAAAATCTAGACTGTATGGAGATGCAAATGCATATATGCATTCAATCCTTTACAGTAAAGATGGGCAAAACTAGGTACATTACATGGCAAACCCCCTCCCCCATATAAAACAGGGACACGTTACACTGCATCATACTGCAAAGACTGCATCTGGACTACAGTGGCATTAGAGCTACAGGCACTGATATGACTGATAATGTTTCACGTCTGGTGTCACTAAAGTGAATCAGCAACACTCTGACCTCTTATCCTGCAGGGCAAAAAACAACATAACACATCACCCTCATCCTAAAACTGATCTGATAGTTTCAGAGTTTTGGGGTAATTCCATCATAACCCACAGCAGAATTAACCTGCTTCACTCAGTGGACAGTGAGCATTCGTCAGCAAACTCTGCAGTGAGATGCAACTCGATGGCAGTCAACATTTCCCCTAATGGGAAACAATTACACACTCAGTGGCTTCTTCACTGACTTCTGATGAGACTCATTCACTGAGGAAATGGCCACGTAATCATGTGTGTGTAATGTGCTAACACTGCTTATTGCTCACCGACTCGGGCTCATGCAGAGGCAGTAAGCGTCAGATGATTCTTCAGCCACCATATAAGTCTGATAATAGGAAAAATATCAAAGAAAATCGCATTGACTGTACAGCACATGTACTCACGAGAATAGCTGTATTGCTGTTACATGTTTAAATATATACCTATAATGCATATACAAATACAGTATACATGCACCCAAGTGTTCTTTAAACCAAATAATCCCAAATGCTTCTTCTTTCTCAGCGTAGTGACTATATGAATAAATTACACTGGAAAATATGGACTCTTTATGATTTATGCTTGGCTGGACTGCTACACTGATGTAAACATGCAGGGATTTCTCTTCCATGGATGCAGCCAGGTTGTCATTTTTTAGCTTTAGTGCAGTTTTTACGCTGACTGACTCAAGACTGCCTCATCTGTCTTAAAAGTAGGAATTACTCTGATAGCAGCCGTGCCTCGAAAATCCGAGTGAATCTTTAAGCAATCCTTCAGTTTGAATTTCTGTGAAACACTACTTGCAAATATACATAAATTGCACATAATATTGACAGCGGAGTAATCAATATGTGCCAAACAAACTGCCTGAAAAGCTTTATATTTAAAAAATCCCAAATTATAGCGACGTATAAGATGGAACTTTCCTGCATGTGGATTTCATGCCTGAATCGATGCAACAAATGTAATACCGTGTTCATTAATCACAGCCTTGTGGCTTCTGATCACACAGCGATCAGTCATCAGCATATAAAATTATTTTCGAGGTAATTAATACCACTCTGTATTAAAAGCACTGACAGTCTTAATGCTGTTTGCACTAGCAGCAGTAACATGTAGTTTATAATAAGCTGAATTTCTGACATGATTTACACCACCATCAGTTTTCTGAGTCACTCTGGAGTGTTGTATGTTTATTTTTATCTAGAATATCAAAATTTCCCAGTGTGCATATGAATACAGACTTTACTATGAATGTTTTTGCACAGATGCAATATAATAAATTGCACGACTTTTCATGGCATATGCACATTAGAATAGACAGATTGTGCGAAACATTAGATAGTGTTAAAAGTTGTATGTGAGGTCTCACTGAATCCCTTGTTTTGTATATTAAAAAGGGGCATCAGAGGTTGCTTCAAGCACAAAGAGTGACCAGAGGAAAAGCAGATTATGGCACTGCTACTCTGGCTTTGGCACTGTGACTTCCTAAAAAACTATTTTATGCAATGCAAATGAGTACTGTCTTATGACTTAAAAGGGGGCAAAAGGGTCTGAATTTCTTAGCAGAAACCAAATGCTATGTCATTAACATATATTTAATTTAGGTGTTTAAAAACTAGAATTAAATAAAAAGTTACTTTTCCAAAAAATGTCCATTAACAGTGAATAATTACATGGAGGAACAGGAAGGTGGGGGCGGCTGCTGATTGAATTTTTATCAGTCAATATGACAAATGATGTGTCATCTCTGTTTATCCACTGTCTTGTATGACTTGAGAACAGCCTGCAGACTGAGCTGTCAACTGATAGATAGAATCAGTGGCAATCTATACTTGAAAATTCTCATTATTGTTGTTTGTTCTTTGTCATTATAGAAACAGCATCTGTCCAAAACCCACATCCAAAATGATTAATACGCAACTAAACATGTGCTTTGAATCGAGTAGCATTTGCGCCATTAATAGGCAGCCACAATGATATTGATTTGAGTTTTAAGCACTGCAAAAAAAAAAAAAAATCTGAACTGTGATTGTCTTTTAGTACTTTCACTGCCTTCCCTAGACAACCTCAATATTATATATATTCAACAAACTATTTTGTTTTGACAGTAAAAAATGTCTGAGTTTTTGCAACTCTGGCATCTGAGTTTTTTTTGGGTTTTTTTGTTTTGTTTTAGGGTATTTTTGTTATTGTTCATCTTTTTTCTTCCTTATTGTCAGGGAAAGATAGAAGCAATCAAAGGCATGAAAGGAGACCTGTAGTGTTTTCCAGCATCTGAGCATCCTTTGTACAGATGCACATGACTTAACTGCTCAAAAAGTAAGCACTTTTGTAGTAAATGGCTGCTTTCACATGTCTGCACTTGAAAACACACACTCTTGACATAGCATTTGAAAGGCACTTTAACCCTCATAACCCAGAAATGAACTTTTCTCTCTCTGTGACTGTTTAACCTGTCCTCTTAATATCTGGTATTTGAGGGGTTTGAACGCCTACACAGAACTGACATTCTTTAATATATAAATAGATTAAAATGTGCCTTAAAATTAACAAACAGATAATGAAAGTCTTAGTTGTCAATGACTAACTAGCTAATCATCAGTACCAGACGTGTATTATGGTCATTAAACTCCTTCATCTCTGCAACATGTGGCTGGGATAGTTTATCATACTGAAGGTTTATCTAAGTGTGGGGGAGAAGTGCTATGCTGCAGGGAGAGATTGCCTTTACTTGCATGGCACCAACAGAGCAAAACAATGTGCCGCATGATAAAAAATTGCTTCATAACTCTCACATTGTGTGTCTGGCATCATTATGAGGCACAATCGCCTCTGGAGGGCCTGGCTTTTATTGGCGTGCCTCTTGCAGCAGCAAAGTCTCATCCATTAAACAAATCAGGGGGTTATGTATTAGATTAGCTGTACAGCAGGCACTTGGGAACGCCTAGAAGAACACACAAACCTCATCTCATTCCCTCTCATAATCCCTGGAATAAATTACCTAATTGACAGCATTAGGTTGATACTGTCAGAAGGTGCCACTTAAAGCATAATGTATAATGAAAATACACAACGTTGCTAAATTGCATTTTTGGTATTAAAAATGATAAACGCCAGCCATTTGGGGCATATTTAGAGTGAAGCCTCTCCTCATAGCATGCTGCCAGATCTCATTTTTCAATATTTCTTAATAAATTTGTGGTGTCAGTGATATTAAAAGCTCATTTCTGGTGAGGAATATTTAATAAAACTGCTGTGTGATAGGAAACCAATGTCAAAGACAGAGTCAAGAAACTAGTTGGTGGCAGCTTGAATCACCTAACCACCCACTGCGCCACGCCAGCGGTCTTTTGACCTGTGTGGCGAGAAATGGACTGCCCCCCACTGGTGAAAGGTCAACACTGCAGCAGAGGTTCAAGAAGTGCCCCTCACAGTTCAGTGCACTATTCATTCTGCAGCCAAGCTGAAAACAACAGAGCCTTTTGACTTTCTTGAAAGTGAAAGCTGAAACTGTGTGCATTTTCCAAACTGTACACTTGGATGAAGGAAGTTCAGCTTAGTGTTCGAGTATCAAGATCTCTAGATTAGTGCAGGTGACTGGAATACCTCAATATAGGTGAGAACAAGAGCCGTGGATAAACTATAGCTAAAAGATTGATGTTTATGGGCTGGAGAAGAATATTGTTCAGGCATATACGTTTTATGCAGGGGAAACTGCCTCCTGTAGATGTAATAAGGCGAAAAACAGCTTTCTTTCAGAAGCACATCATCATCATACTTTTGTTCTTTTAAGACACCAAAATGTCTTATTGTGAAGCTGCGTAGTAAATCTACTAATCTAAAAGTGTTTGTATTCCAACTTAAGGCAGAATAAAAGGAGACTAGCATTTATTCCATCATTTAAAACATCATTTATACCTGTAAACATGGTTTAGAGCTAAATAGGTGAAAAAAAAAGTTTTTTAAGAAGTGTTGCTTTGACTTACTAATGAACTTACCCCCATGGCACAAACATTATTCAAGTATTTAAAGCCCTTTTCAGACTTTGGCTACACCTGTGTGTGTGTCAGTGTGTGTGTGTGCGCGCACACGCATATGTCAAAGAAACTTTGAGTCAGGGGACAGTCAGAGTGCATGTTTTCGGCCCAGATGTGTGGACATACTGCAACCCCAGGAGGCGCTCACCTTTCTTTCAAAGTGCACAAGTAGTCAGCAGCTGGCGAAGGTAATAACCTTTTGTCACGTTGTTTCATTTACTCCCATTATCTTAAGTTATTTTTCCATTACTCCAAAGTCACTGGTTTCCAATGATTACAAATAGCTCCATGAGCACAATGATACCACTATCTAAATGTTCTGTTTGACTTTTATTTGTGTCATTTACACCATGCCATCCCTGGGTGGAGAAATGTTTCTCTTGGATATGGAGAGATACTGCCTTCAGCAGTAATGCAGCCTGATAACTGACGAATAATGAAAATCTTTTTGCAAAATAAAAACATACCAAAAAAATTCTATAAGAACGCATGCCTTTATTTTGCTTTGTAAAATGAAGTGGCTTTAGACAAGATGAATAAATATGTTTATTTCTACAGGACAACAGCAACGCAGTCCACAATAAACCTGATAAAACTATTTCCATTCTAGGCATCCATCTTTAGGTACACTTCAAACAGTTCAGTATTAAATCAAGTCGTACTAGATGAACTTATATTTTATCCGGATTACATCTTCCAAAGCATATGGGAATCCACCAATGGTAAGTGGCATTCAGCTCTCTTTTACTCAGTACACCTATAAATCCTTGTGGCAGAATTTATCTCTGCTGTGCTCAGTGTGACAGGTGCAACAGAGCCGACGCACAAATTCATGAGGCTTTGGCATCTTGAGGTAACCAATGGCATCGTGTATTAAGTCGTAGCTGGTGGGGTTTAGGATGATCGTCCGGTACCTGTGCCAATCACACTGAGTGTGGGAGGAGTTCGGGGACTGGGAGGTGTGTCTGAAAAATGCGAGTCTGCAGCTGCATACTGTATCCAAGTCGGGGAGTAATGCCATGAGTACTGCTTTACACTGTTTAGACAAGCTTTTCAGAGCGTGCGTAGGAAACTATTATTCGACTATTTCTGCTGTCAAGTAATCCATAATTTGAATCCCGAAGGCACAGAGAGGACAGGAAAAGGACACGCGGACAAACTGCAAACTTACTTAAAAGCAGCAAAAGTCCCCAAAGTCGCACGCTTAAGAGGCGCCAAACGCAAACGATCCATCCTTTCTGGCTGTTTCAGGGAGGGATACGCTGCTGGACATGTGAATTTAAAGGGGATACTTGCTAAGCACAACAATGAAACCAACGACTGCCCAGTGTTGCTTCGGCTTTCTTCTGACTTGCCTCTTGTTTGGGTTCAGCTTTTCACAATCAGGTGAGTGAATGCCAACCCTACGTTCCCCCAGTGCGCAGAACTGTGTGTCCGCGGAGCTGGTTAGTGCGCGCAGAGCGCAGCGCAACTACCCACTGAGCATACTTTTCTGGCACTGTTGTTCTTTGTTGCGCATATGGCTATTGGAGCTTGACAGATCCAACCCGCACATACTGTTCCACCACAAGCCCTGAATTGTAACGCTGGAGAAACGTCTTAAACAACAGCCAATGAGATGACGTAAAGATCAGAGTTACACAGAAACACAGGTGCTGGTCTGAGCAGATGGCAGGTTGTAGCAGTACAGCTGAGAAGCCGAAAGGATCCCAGCGAGTGACTTGCTCCGTCTTCTTGCGCAGAGCGGCACTGTTGAATTTGGAGAGAAATGAGAGCATTTGTTGTTCATCACACGTGTCCTCAGGACATCGCTAGACAAACACAGAGGAGTAATAGCCTTGGTTTACAACAGGCTACTGTGCTCTTGTTTTCCCCCTCCTGTGGATAGGCAGGCTGTCTAACGCATAACTATTTCAAAAGTTGCTTTTAATCTCTGCTCTTTCTTCCCCTTATGACTAATTAATCCTAATAAAAACAACTGTCATCCTGATAATAAGACGTAGCCCCATGGTTACTGTTTTAATTAATTCGATTGGCAGGACACTGGGTTGTATTTAACAGCGTGACGCTCCGCATGTAGACACCCTTTGGTTCGGAACACAGAATATAAACGACTACTTTAAGCCGCGAGTCTTGCAGTGACTCGTGTGGAAACAGTCTACTGCTGTTTTTTGGCGTCTTGTTGGCGTTGATCGGTGCAGCTCTCTCACCTGTGCAAACAGTGCGAACTGTGCTGAACGTGTACAGGAATTCTGTAATCTGGTTAAAAACAAAGCGGCTTGCAGCCAAATTAGATTGTTCCTTATCTTAGAGTAAATGACCTCATGGATCCCGTGGATCACAAATTGGCGATCAGTGTTGCAGCGCACGGGACTTTCACACTGACAGAAGCAATACTGCTTGTGGAGTGCAGGGGCGCTCTTTACGCACAGGGAGGTGTAGGTGCACTCAGCGATGTCTCTCTCTCTCTCTCTGTCTCTCTCTCTCTCTCTCTCTCTCTCTCTGTGTGTGAGAGAGAGATGAGTTAGACAAAAGCAATAGCACCTCATCAACCACCATCATCACCATGCATAATCACATTTAAGCGGGAATACGACTAAGATTAGACTAAATCCAAGTATCGGCTGCACTGACACAGCATGTCTAGATCTCAGTTCACACGCAGCTGCTTTTGCCACCTCCTGTCTGTTCAACTATTTCACCGCGTATATTAAAGTCCTGTTTATGCGAGTTAAGACACACAGCACCACAAATAGGCTGAAAGTAAAAAAATCGTACAGTATATATTTATTTTACCGTTCAAACTTGTTATTCTGCAATTTCGCCTGAGATAATTGCACTCGTGTCCGTTCTTTGAAAATGATTGCATTTTTCTTGTGTTCATTTTTTGCCTGTTTTATTGCACATATGCAAATGCGATGTATGGCTCTTGCCGTGTAAAACATTTCCAACAATGTAAGTTCTTTAGGCGCCGCGTCTGTCCCGAAGAACTAAACTGTTATTTTTAGCACCATACTGCGTTCAATTTCATCTGTAATACGCACAGATTAAGACAGATCTAATTCTGTAGCCTGTGTTTGAATAAATCCTCGTCTATTAGAGCCTTACAACGAACGGTGATTGAATTAAAATGTTGAATGCAGTTTAGAAGACAAGGGAGGGAGGGATGCATCCATCTTTTGGTTTACACTCATCGTCCACGTGTGTTACACACGAAATAATAATAGTAAAAGTTGTTGTTCAATTTTAGTTTATTTTAGTGGACTTAATTTCGATAACACCAGTTTATTCCAGGGGGAGTTTGTTTTTTGTAGCGTGAGTCTGAGCTATTAGGAATTTCAATTAAATGTATTTCTTTTTATAATATCAGAAAATTTAAATATATATATATTTCTGTCTGTGCAATCTGACGCACCTGCGTTTCAGTCGCAAACGGGAGGATCCAACATGAAGATCAGTCATAATTTCCTTTCAGCCTCGACAAGCTTCGACCATACCCCAGCGAAGCTCCAAACCGTGCAAATCTATTTGGAAGTGAAAATAACACAACACATAAAAAAAAGAAGATATGTGCAGGTTAGTGTGTGTGTGTGTGTGTGTGTGCGCGCGCACATGTGCGCGTGCATGCCGTTTTGGTGTGCGTCCTGATGCCAGGAGTTCTCGTGAGTCATGATGTGCAATATGCAAATAAGGAAATGTACACTCCTGCGTGCTCACGATCTCTTTTTTCATGAGGTTCCTCATTGAAAGTTGGCGTAAGGAATAAAGGGGAAAAAACGTATATTTTGCTTTAAAATTTTTATGTCCAAAATGTTACATTTT
>VUQK01034479.1:12045-25786 GCA_015106715.1 Bujurquina vittata
AAGTGGGGTTCAACCCCCCCCCCCCCCCTTAAATAAAGGGCATGGCAGTCATCTAGCATTATCAATGAAGACTGTGACTTCAGGGATGAAAGCAGAACAGCCTTGTTGATCAAATGAAATGTGAATTGGAAAGTGTTAAAATGCTGATAGGGGCTTTGTTTATGAAAGCGTCTTCATTTCTTTGAATGTTTTCCAGATGAATCCAAAACCTCGCGCATGGGCAGGAAAACAGAGTTCCAAGTACGGGCACCGCTGGGGTCGTCTCCACCAAACCGATGATGCGCTCTCGGAGTTTGGATGGTCCCCCATTCGCACGCGACGTGGCAGCGATGCCGCCTCTGAAATGTCCTGTAATTGGTGACCATGTAAACAGTTCCATAAGTTAGCTGAGGTTTCAAAACAACTCATGAATACATTTGACATTTTTTTATAGCTGGATTTTTCATATATTTAATGCTTTTCTACATTTTTCTCTGTGGTGTACTGTGTTGCTGAACATCCTGTATTTTTAATAAAACCATGGCTTTCTAATTTGTTTACCTTTGTGTAAAATCCTCAGCTCTTTTTAGTAGCATGAAAAGTTTTTACACATGTAAAAACATTATAGGTGCAGTCACTGAAACAGTAATGTACATTTTGTTTCGAAAAATGGTGTGATGACTTCACTGTTC
Organism: Bujurquina vittata; assembly: GCA_015106715.1. NCBI lineage: Eukaryota > Metazoa > Chordata > Actinopteri > Cichliformes > Cichlidae > Bujurquina > Bujurquina vittata. Next base: position 12,717 of record VUQK01034479.1, read on the forward strand.
TTTTAGCTGATCACCAGCCTCCGTCTCACACTATCCTCTGTTACACCAACCCTCTGCATGTCCTCCTTCACTACATTTCCTTTCACTCTTGGTGCTATCCTTCTGTCACAAAGCACCCCTGACACTCCTTTCCACCCACTTCACCCTGCCTGCACTCTCTTTATCACCTCTCTTGTGCATGGTCCATTGCTTTGTATAAATGATGTGTAGTATTTAATCTTCTCCACATTCACTACCTCTGCTCCTTGCGCATCACTGTGACACCTGTCTCCTCGTTCACGCTCACTTGCTTCTACTGACTTTAATTCCGGCACTAGGAGTACACTGGCTTGTGTGGTGACTTCACACCAACCTCATATAAACTGGTATTTTGTAACAACTACACTTTGCTTTGTGTCCGGTCTGACGCAAGGCGCACTTTAATGGTGAAATCACCGTTGCGCATTGACCGGCAGAGGTCGCTGCTGTCTGGCCTGCATTAGGTCATTGTTAACCGCACTGTTGTAAATAAAGCTTTGGCAGAACGCGTGGTTGATAATTCTGGAAGGAGCGCTTGGTTTGATAAAGTAGAAACTCTTTCCCCGAAGGAAAACTGTCGATACACTCAGCGAAACTTATTTTTATATTTTTATTCAACGTTACGGGTATTGTGTGAACCCCGGAGAAACATGGCAGAAAGCGACTGGGACACGGTAACTGTCTTAAGGAAGAAGGGGCCGACTGCTGCCCAGGCTAAATCCAAGCAGGTTAGTGCGAACGGCTCACTTCGTTTGTGTTTCCGTACTAGTAAACAGTACTGGCAAACATTTGTCCTTTTCGGATATCTGCTTTACCGAGGGAAACAATCGTGTGCAGTCTATCAGTAAAAGCTATTTCTCTACGCGGTTGCTTGTTGAACTGCTAGGAGCTGTCGTGAATCGTTCTGTTTTGGTTCAATAATGAGAGATATGAATGTCTGTTTCCGCTCCCGTTTGCTAGCAAAACGAACTGTCGTGTTCAAAGGGCTGTTATATAGAGACTTGAGCCATCGGTTTGAATGTTTTTATCCGAGCAAACTACTACTATCCTCGGAGGACGCTAGCTAGCTATCCAGCCTTCCGGCATAAACTTAAAGCATGTTTTCATTTTGCCACCGGTTCTTGTAACACATGGTCTCCTCAACAAACCAAACCTGGGACAGAAAACGGTTCCACTGAATCCGGGGTAGCTTCTCTAATATCAGCGTTTGGTGGTTAAAACTAAGGCTTCTAATTTTCTGTTTGTTTTTGCAAATTGATAAGCATGTTAGTCTGTAGACATGTGGCTAACGTCTTAAAATGCTACAAACAAGGTTAGCTAAGTTTAACTTCTATGAAGCAGTACTTTTATTTTTTAGATGTTGGGAATAATTAAAATGACCAGAAATTTTGTGTAAATGAGTGCAAAAGACGTCTCCTCCTTGAGGAAATTTTGACTAACGTTTTTAATGTATATTGAAAGGACACGTCAAGATCTCGTGTCATAGACTTGTGTGGCTTGGTTGTGGTGTGGGGTGTCATAAAAGACTGGACTTTAATGTTAGGCCTCTGTGTATGTGAAAGCTGAGAGATTATTTGTGCTTAGGCTCAGTTTGTGTGTGTAGTTTTTTTTTTTTTAACACAGCCAATGTTCTTAGATAAACAGATTTGTTACTTATTAACCAAATGACATGTTGTAATCAGTGTAGAGAGCCTGGCAACAGTGCAATCAGCTGCTAATGAGTCAGTGAACTGGAATATGTTTTGAAATATTGTGACCTGTATGTGTCTTATCTTTGTATTCCAGGCTATCACAGCCGCTCAGAGACGCGGGGAGGAAGTTCAAACAACCAAGAAATGTAAATTCCTGATTGATACTATAAGAACAAAGTCAAGTTACTTACCTGTTTTTTGTTTACTCCTGTATTTACCACCCTGCTTATTAACCAGTGATGCATTACTTTTGTCCACGCTTTGTCATGCAGGGGCTGCAGGGCAGAACAAACAGCACCTTGTGACAAAAAATACAGCCAAACTGGACAGAGAGACAGAGGAGCTACATCATGATAGGGTTCCCCTGGAGGTGGGCAAGGTCATCCAACAAGGCAGACAGGAAAAAGGCCTGACCCAGAAAGATCTGGCCACTGTGAGTAAACAAATATATTATACTTTACAGCAGGGATCCTCAACTCCAGGCCTCGCGGTCTGGTGTCATGCAGGTTTTAGATGTGTCCCTGATCCAACACACCTCAATCAAAGGGCTGAATTACCTCCTCAGTATGCAGTCACATTCTCCAGAGTCCTGCTAATGACTTCTATATTTGACTCAGGTGTGTTGGATCAGGGACACATCTAAAATCTGCAGGACACCAGACCTCGAGGCCTGGATTTGAGGATCCCTGCTTTACAGCATACTACATGAGAGAGAGTGACAGGCACATATTAAATATAAATGTAAAAGTGAAAATTTGATGAGAGAAAACAAACCAAGTAAGTGGCACATAGTATAAAAATCATAGTGAAATTGAAGTGATCCACAGTTTTAACATGATTACAGTGATGGAAAAAAGTTTTAGCAAGTGGCACAAATTTTGTGCTTGTCAGTGTTGACTCTTCTTCATAACTGCTGCAATTCTCCGTGGCATGCTGGATGTCAGCTTCACGGCCAAATCCTGACTTATGGCAATCCATTCCTGCCTTATCAGCGCTCTCAGTCGAGCACAGTTTGGGGGCTTCTGCTTGTCCGCCTGCATTTTAAGGATTGACCATACTGCGAATGTCATCACCTTACAGCAATCTCAGAGCAGTTTGGTGATCTGTGCATGATGGAGCTACTGTGGCGAAAGGCAAAAATGATAGCTAAGTGACTCGGAGAAATTAATATTTTGAATTAATGGCCATGAAACTCCCTAGGTCTTAATCCAATTGAGAATCTATGGTGATTGTTCCTCACTGTATCATTGAAACTTGTAAAAATAATAAATATAAAATGAAACAGCAAAGTGTACAAATTTGTCAGACTGTTATAACATTTGTCCGTGACTATACTTTGGCTGTTTTTTTTTTGTTTTTTTTTTAGTATTTGCTAACAAAACAGCTTCCATTGCAAACCTTAAAACTGTCAGTGTTTAGTGTAACCCTGGAGACTTTTTCTGGCTTTTTTGGCATTGTGATTTACCAAACTTATAAAATGTGTATTGCACACTTTTCCCTCAGAAAATTAATGAGAAGCCTCAAGTCATTGCTGACTATGAGTGCGGGAGAGCAATTCCTAACAACCAGGTCCTGGGGAAAATAGAGAGAGCAATTGGTAAGTGTTATTTTTTTTTCCAAAACAAAACGATAATGTCTATTATTATTATTACCATACATGTGTTTATCTTTTACTATGAACAGGTATGAAGCTGCGTGGGAAAGATATTGGCCAACCCCTGGAGCCAAAATCCCAAACGAAATGAACACAAAGCCTCGAAATCAGCCCTCCCCTACCCCTTGTCATCTGTAACTGAAACCTGAACCCCATTCCCACCTGTTAGACCCCCCCCCCCCCCTTTCCCATCCTCCCTCTGGGCTGATCCCACCTGTGTCCTTTCTCAGGACCTGGTGCTCCACTGCAATGCAGGCTGCATACTAACAAGTCATCTGAAACACTCTCTCCAACACACAAATAAATGAATGATTGAATGCAAGTTAAAGAATCACCAAAACAAAAAAAAAAAATCTGTGAAATTCTTTTCACCTACGTCTGCTTAGGCTTTGACATGATAAAAGTCAGATTTTTGAAAGATGAGTTCTTCATCTTCAGACTAGTTTGAGGAACATTAATTCTGAGCATGATGTTAAACCAAAAGTGCTTGATTGCATCTTTTCAGACAGTAGGTGGATGTCATTACAGTGTTAAAATGTTTTAATGCTGTGCTTTGTTTTGATCTATAAATAAAGTTTGGCAGTTCATGACTTTTTCTTGAAGTATATTATCTAAAATGATGTTGGAAAAGCAACACTATAAACCAACATTACCAATATTCAGCCACTAGATGGCAGAATACTTCAATAAATCCATTCTCTCCACTGGGAACTGATCTTTGGACCTACGAGTCTAAAAGGAAGACACCAGAAACAATTTAAATGTGTGAAGAGTGAATGGATAACCCTGAAAATGATAACTGGAACAAAATGGATGGATAGAAGTTAATTGAGACACACCTCTAGTTTATAAAGACTAGTCCTGATGAAATTGTGTTTGCATTTCTTCATAGTACCCCCTTTTGTATCATGGGTTGATGTTTTAAGGGAAGTTTTTTCCAAGTTGCAAAGGCTGCCTTGTGTTTTTTTGTTTTTTAAAAAAAATAATGATTCATGAACTTATTTGTTGCAGCAGCAACAGCAAAGGCATTGCGGAAGGGGAAGTGCAAGTGGGACAAATCGCATCCAAGGACTTGTAGAGGGGGAAGGAATGAGGGGAGATGAAGAGTTAGTCAGTGTGAGAACTTACAGTGGGCAAGGACAAACATTACTCCAGCTTCCTCTTTAGCTCCAGCTTAAATCAGTGTTGTGCTGGAAACAGCGGGCCGCAAGTCCTTCAACTGCTCAGCAGGAAACACCTGAAGGAAGCTGCAGCTGTGTACATGACTTATCTGGAATAGATGGCCCAAAGGAGATGCTGGGTGACATGAGGTGTTCCTGATATCTTTGTAACTAATTAGAGACCAATTCCATCAGTAACTGTTGCTGTTAGATACTTAATGAGCCTTTAAAAAAATACAGCAAGTATTTGGCCAGTGGAAAGGGAATAGGTGTTTCACAAATAATGTTTCTGTTCAATGACGGTCCCTGATATTATTTATGCCTTTTATATTTTTCCTACTATGGTATGTCAGATGTGTCCTGTGAAAAAGCCCTATGGGCCAACAGACTTGAGGCTGGTTCTTGGCTATAGAGAAAGGAAATTAACTAGCAGGCAATGTTAGCTGCCCCACATTTCCACTGACCTGCATTTGGAAATCCTCAGTGTTAAGAGAGCATATCCTAATGGACAGCTACACTGTAAGCACTCTAGGATATAACATCATGAATGCATGTTTGCCTGGAAACATTTCTTTCTAAAGGCCAGGTGAGCCACCACCAACGGGCATTAAATATTCATCCTGTCAGTATGATGATGGTCAATATCTTCTCTATATGCTAAGCCAGTGTTCTGCACGGTGCACAACCACATATGTGCACATTCCTGCATGTTGTTATGCTATGATACATATAAAGCATGCTATACTCAGTAAATATATTTCTTGCCTTCATATTAGGTGGTTTCAGAGTATTTAAGAGTACTTTCCCCCCACCATTCAAAGTATCATCTAGGTGGATAAATGTCTGCATAACCAGATTCCACTTTAAACATTTAGTCAAGATCACTACAAGATAACAGTTACATTTTTACCTCAGTCATGTTTTAGCTGAGTGGGGCCGCTTTATGTTTGCTTTCTGTCTTCTGCTAAAGGCAGCACGCCTTTTTTCTTAAAGAATTCAACCTCTTGACCGGCGTTCACAGGACAAACAAAGAAGGGGGCCTTGCTGTTGTTACCAAGGGGTTATTTAGATTCTTGCTCAACAGGCTGCTTCACAGTGTGTGTGTGTGTGTGTGCGCGTGCACGCACTAGTCAGCTAGTGAAAGGGAGAGGAAGACAGAGACTGACTGAGTTCCTGGAAATGCCGTTCCATTGGTCAAAACACCATAGCAACATAGTTCCACCTATGACAAGGCAGCAGCCAGTGGTTTTGAAGGAGTGATGTGAAGCAGAAAGCTACATGGTTGGGTTGGGGTTGGTGGTGGGGGGGTCAGGGAGAGCAGGTGGGAGCTATTGGGCTGATGGGGGGAAAGTCTGGGGTCTGTTTTGGCCTGAGGCTCCAAACTGAAATTGAGATTCCACCACACGACCAACCTGTTGTGTTGATTGGTGCAGTGCACTCTGTCTTCCAGAGCAGCGAATGTTTTCTCTTTTGTCTGACTGGGGTTTTCAGCTCCTTTTGTTCCACAATTACTTGACTTTGTCTTTTTTTAATTTTAGTTTTAATTTACTTATGATCCTTTAGTCACTGCACAAAAGATTAAGTTCTTTATGTACCATAAAAATGATTATTTTCAGAAATAAATCAAGATCAAAATTGAATTTGTCATCTGTATTTATGCTTACGCACAATATTTATGCCTGGTGACAGAAAGGCTAGGAACTATAGGAGCATTTATCAGTGACATCCTTTCCCTCTGGGGATTTTGCTCCTAACACAGTTAATTTTGCACTTATTCCACACAGTCTTGCGTAACATACTTTGGAGTAATAGGGATTCTAATCCACAAAATACACTGAGCATAAAACACAGTTGTTTGCTCCTGGTTTTTCATTTAAAATATCCTCTACTTCCTGTGTGACAAGACATCCTGTCTGGTCCATTAAAAAAACAACAACACAAAAACAAAGCAAGTTGTGCAGCAGCCTGAAGGATCCATGTTTTCATGTCGTTTACGCCAAATTATGACCCTGCTATCCAAATGCACAGCAGAAAGAGACTCATCAGAGGAGGCAGTATTTTATCAGTCTTCCACCGTTTAACTTTTTTAACTTGTGCGAATTGTAGCAAGTTTCCTGTTCTTAGCTGACAGCAGTGGCACCTGGTGTGGAACCTTGACGCTGTAGTCCACCTGCTTCAAGAGTCGACGTGTGTTCAGAGATACTGTTGCCTTCCTACGAGCTTGAAGCAGTCTGCTATTCTATTCTGACCTCTGGCATCAATAAGGGATTTTCTCCCAGAGAACTGCCGCTACACCCTAGAGATGGTTGTGTGGGGAAAGTCCCAGTAGATCAGCAGTTTCTGAAATACTCAGACCAGTCTGTCTGGCACAACCAGCACGTTCAAAGTCATTAAAATCACCTTTATTTCCCGCTCTGATGCTTGGTTTTAACTTCAAGGTGACCACACATCTACATGCCCAAATACATACCTAATATAGTGGGAAGTCATGAAAACATCCTAAACACCCCATATTAGCTGCACCTAATAATAGCCTAATCATTAAAATGGGCAAGTACAAAAAAAAAAAATTACTTCAGCACGCCACATCCTGCAGTGAGAAAATATATGCAGTTTATTGATAAATGCAAATAAGAGGCACACACAAAATAATTCCAATCAATAATGCATTAGTTGTGAGTTCAGGGCATGTTTTACTTCTGTTGAACATTAGAAACAGTCAGTCATGGATTAAAAACCTGCATGCAGGCTGTAAATGTGTTGCCACACTGGACATTTTTTTAAATATTATTCATAACTTGAAGCTTTCTCTGTGGCTGGCATGAGGCAGAAAAAAAGTCCGGCTGCTGCTGAATAACATAACCTGATAATCCACATATGAAAATAAACAGAAATTCCAGTGACTACTACAGGATAACAGCTTACATCATAAATACCTCATTTTTAACTGCTGCTCATATTCATGGCTTTTTAAGACCTGCTCGGGCTCATTCGTTTCTAATATCCTCTACAAATCACTGTACAAAAATTGTTTCTGTGAAAAGCCAGTTTCACACGGGACGAATGATGGGGAATATTTACATTAGGCTTGAGTCACTGTAACAAATACAAAAGAACAAAAGGCGCCGACGAATGTCACACATTTAAATATATGATAAAAATGAGCAAGGGGGGGGGAGCTGGGTGTAGTAGCACAGTAGTAGCAGTGGCCTTGTTAACTTAAAGAAGGCTGCCTTGATCGTTCCAAGTAAAACTAAAATTAAAAGTAAGGATAACCCTCCAGCAGTTCTGCAGTACAGCACTATGTGCCCATGACAAACCATGAGAGAGAAGGTGCAAGAGCGTGACCTCACATTTCCACTGTCAGAGAAATCAGCCATTCGGTTTACATATGGACAAAGTTAGCTGCACATGTAGGTACGACACAGCATTACTGACAGAATGTTATGAATTATTATCCCGTCGGCAGTGCATAAAATGTCTCCACTGACATTTAATAAATACACACAACACAGTGTCAAACATGAACTTTGGTAAGTGTATTATTATGAATAATGTCCATGTTTCTTTTTTCCGTTGATGCATTTATCAGGATCACTCGGATTCTAACTCTGAGTATGGTATGTGATTTTACAAAAACAGAGGCATTTTCACACATTATTTTGATGCTGAACTCACTGCAGCAGGATACTGTTGGTGTAAATAAAACACAACAAAAGCACAACAGTTCAGAGTGGACGGCTAGTTTAACGCGTGGATCTCATGCATGAAGGAGTAGAGCGAGTTCCTCCAGAGGATCGCACCTTTGTATCCCATCTTTTGACATTATTGGTCCTCCTCACACGCAGTGTCACACATAACTACGCTTTCACCGGCATGTATTTTTCACTTTAGCGAGTAGAGCAGTTCAGCAGTATGGCAGAGGGACAGAGGGTGAGCCGAGGAGAAGTACTGACAGCACAACCAGTCCTCCAGCTCCGCGTTCCTCTCGGGCTCCAGTGAACGCTCTGCAAACTTCATCATCAGCAGCGCCCTTTTCACGTCGAGCCAATTAAGGAGACCCTCGTGCCGGGCTCCGTCAACAAAGCCTCCACCTTGTCCATGTCTCTCCCACTGCTGCTCCATGAGATCCTTCCTGGGCCCCCAGAGCAAGCTCTGCAATATACGCTTGGCCTCCTGGATGTGGATGCGTTTAATGGGGTCGGGCTGGAGAAGGAGCTGAGCCAGCCTCTGGAGGCCAGCTGAATAAATGGAGACAGAGGGGATCGGAGGCAAGTCGTCACAGTGGTAGTCTTGTTCCTTCAGTGCTGGGCTCACTTCAAATGGGTTTGGCTGGTGGAGGAGCTCATAGATCAAGATGCCCGTCTGGAACTCATCAAATTTGCGGTACTGGGCTGCTGAGAGGATCTCAGGCGCCAGCCTGGCGTGGTCACGTTTGATGCGAGGGTCCACGCTGGTCGATGCAGCATCTTCAGAGGAGCGGCGCTTGGCCTTCGCAAAGTTACTGATCAGGAGCCGGGGAAGGTGACGCCGAGTGTCTGCACCGCTACCATTACTGATGCTGTTTTCAGTCTGGTGGTTGAACTGAGCGGTCCTGCGCTGATGAGGCACCAACAACAAATTTTCTAGGCAGAGGTCACGGTGCGTGACCCCGTGCTCTTTTAAGTGTTCCAGGCCGTTGCAGAGCTGCAGGAGGAGGAAGCATACACGACGCTCGTAGACTTCTGGCTGAGTTTTGTGGAACGCCTCCCACTCCCGAACAAAGTCAGCTGCTGTCTGCTGAGGGATCTCAGGAGTGATGACCACCACTCGCTCTCTGTCTTCCTGCTGGCTCTGCGCAGATGCGGAGGGCTGAGGCAGTGGCGAAGCAGGTGTGGGCGACATGGCGACTTCATCAAAAGGCAACATGCTCTGAGGGACACAAGCAAGAAAGTGACCACAATCCTGCTGAAGGTTGAAGTGAGGAGGCATGCTCTGCTGCACCGACAGGCCGTAGAGATGGCCCTGTTTGGCTTCAATGCTTGGACTCTTGCAGATCTGTAGAGGTATGTACACAAAGGAAGGGAGAAAAGAAGAAAGGGACAAAGAGGGAGGGAAAATTCCAGAGATGGGAAGGGAGTGGAGCCAAGAAACATAAGAAAGGAATTCTTGTTAGTTAAGTAACAAGGTCAGGGCTAATTCAGTTCCTGTTCTCTATTCATGTGAAATCAGCACCCTTGATGGTCATGCAAGCTCAATCCTCAGTTGAAAAGCTTTCGTAAAAAGAGTTTTCATGCCCCAATTTGGCAAGTCAATATGAGTACTGGACTCCAGTCCAATTTAAAACTTCTCTGTGTAAAATATTCCTTCAGAGTTTTGAAACACTCTCATTAAATACAATTTACTTTTAGTCTGTGATGGGAGCGGATTTTCAACAATATCTTCTTAGTGATTAGGTTTAATTAGTAACACGCGGTACAATAAAAAGCATACTATGTAACACGGGTAAAAGCCGATCATTCACGCACGATCATTACCACAGGGATGAGTTCACACCGCCTTATGTGAATAAGTTTGTCTTGGCTCTGGACAACAGAAAGGGTTTGTCTGGCTGTAAATCCTGCCTGGAATGTAAAGATTAATCAGCCCAGAGATATTAAGCAAGAGTCTGGGCACCCAGGCTGTGGCATAACACACACAATACAAACAGCTGCTATTTTGTACAGCACTAATGACTTTGGGGCAAAGATCAGTCCACCATCACCCACGCCCTTTTTCTTGGCTGTTTACATTACATGCCTTTAAGGTTTGTGCTGTAGCAGAGCCATCCCATCAGCAGCCTTTCAACAAATAAGACTACCGCCCAGTTTTAATCTCCTCATCCTGTCCTCAAACTGTCAAGTACCTGCTTAAAAGTTCAACACCCACTAGGCCAACTGTACCTTAGACAGCCGCGATTTTAGTTGCTCTCTCGGCAGCAACCGACATTTGAGAGTCGAGCAGTTTTGCATTTGTACTGTCTGCTATATCTCTGTTACAGTGTTCCTACACGTATCTTCTGTACACAGTTTTAGCAATGCAGGCTTTACATGAAATTTTCATTTCATTTAAACTTTAGCAATTCAAATGAATCATTATATGATAAGACCAACAATTCCCAACTAGGAATACAAGTGCACCAGGTGGTCCAAGCTTAAAGCTTACACTTAGCTAAAAGTAATAGATCAGCAGTAGAAAACAGCAGTCGAAAGAACGCATATGTGATTCAAATCAATCAGTAATTATCAAAATGATAAAATATAGTGGGAGAATGGTCTATTTCATGTTAGATGTGTTCAAACAGCACTGTGGCTTTTATTTTGAAGCAGTCACAGGAAACAAGACAGGCTGCACACACCTGCCCCCCTTTGCAGCGCCCCATTGTTATGTAGAAAAGGTACTTGGTTACCTGTGATCAAAAAAGGCTACTTATTCACTGAGATACCTTTATGTAAGTGACATGAGATTGTTTGGTTGTTTTTTCTGGGTTTATTCTGACAAAGTGCTCGTAGTGTGTTTTGCTGGGATCGTAAAAATATCATGCACAATATCTCTCACGTGCAAATGAACCTCAGTATTTGGGGATTACCTTTACAGCATAGGAGTTGCTGGGGTCTGAGGCACAGGCAGCAGAGTAGTACACAGCATCTCCTGCATTGCAGCTGGGCTTGCTAGATGTGAGCCTGAACAGAGACCAGTTGCTCTCTTCAAACCTAAGTGGGTTCTTCTGTGAGCGAGTGAAGTGATCTTCACATTTTAGAGCCAGGCGCCTCAGAGACTCTGCATACAAGCCGCCCAGTTTGGAGTACACTCCTTCTCTACTGTCTATGTTACTCAGAAGGGTCTGGAGCTGCAGGCTCGAGCCGAAATTTGGTGCCGAACCCGTTTCCGAGGATGAAAACGGCACACTGAGCTGGGGAGAAGAGGAGCAAGTGATGCTGCTCCGGCAGTGTACGCCCAGTCGACCGTGAGCCTTGACTGGCTCGTCCAGTGTCCGGGACCTCAATGGTCGAGCTAGGGGTGCGTGACAACGTTCCAGAGACTCATTGGAGGAGAAAATGGACCGTGTGTCCACGGGGCTGGATGGTAAACTGGATCGGGAACTGGCATCTGCAGTTCGACACACGTTGCTCTCTGAGCCGGTAAATGGGAGGCGCGGGTACGCTCGAATGGAAGGTTTTCCGTTTGCACCGTCAGGAGCTGACACGGTGCGGCTGGCCATTTTTTTCTCTGGGAGTGGAGGCGGCTGATTACTTAGGCTGTTAACAGAGGGAGGGTTAGGGGAGCCCGGAGCTGAAGCCACTGGACTTCTAGGAAACGGAGATGAACAGGACATTCGTGTAGCATCTTGAGACCCTAGGAAGGAAGAAAAATAACGTTAGAAAGTCTGCCAGTAACTTACTGCAAATTAAAGTACGGTGAAACTCAGACACATAAATGATGTAACACCTACTGTCAACTTGGGAATTACAGGCTCCCACATGCACACAAACTAATACAGACAGAAACAGACAGCAGTGTCTACAGGCATTCTTTCCTTTTCCTGCCTTTATGGACTCACACACTCCATCCTCTGTGTCTCTGCGTCCTTGTAAGTTAATTTTCTTTAACAGCATTCACCGACAGAATATTCCCAGGTGCCAGCTGTGAATCTGATTTATCTACTACGCCCCTTCTGTCACTACCTACTGCTCGGCTGTAACTCATACCTCGTTTCCTCAAAAAGAAAAAGAAAAGAAGAAAAAAAGAGGAAATTTCCACAATCCTGGGACCAAGGTGATAATCAAAACATCTTCCATCCAATTATGAACCATTCGTCAATTAAAGACTTAAACTTGGAACTTTACATTACACCGAAGACGTTTTAAGATACTGAGATAATTGTGCGGTGCAGTCTCTCAATAACTGCTTTCACAGTGGGGAGACGATTGTAAAGGGGGAAAAAAACAAAACAAAACTCTAGGATGTAGCCAAGCCCTTTTTCCCCTCGTTATCAGAGCCCATAATTATCTCTTCAAACAACATTGCCCAGGAAGTTAGAGCAATTACAAGTGTCTGAGTGCCACCAAGGTTTAAAGCTGATACGTGAAGGATGACAACAATTTCCAAACCAAGGACGCATTCATTCCCGAGCCACGTCTCAGGTTTGAGGTCTGTGGAAAGCATGAACTAATGAACCCATCACAACAAACGTGCGTGCGTGCTGGACGAAAGAGGAACGAGAGATAAGCTGACCGCCACGAACTGTAAATCCCTGCAGAGCTTCCTTTCCTCCTTTCGGTGTTGCCACTCAGGTTAACTCTGAGCAAAGTGCACCTTTATGGTTTACGCTCATAAAAGAGCAAAACAACTTCCGTGGAGAATGAAGTGTACATAACAGAAAAATTCCCCAACATTGCCATCTATACATATTGTGCATGTTTCTGTTGGATTAAATTAATGTGTAACACTTTTTTTTTTTTTTTTAAATCCCCTTAACTGGAACAGGTTCAGCATGAGCTGCTTACCAGCGTCGGTGGCAGTCAGGTT
>VUQK01034479.1:35528-46478 GCA_015106715.1 Bujurquina vittata
TATCAGACCACCTGAGTGGAGATATTTTAATTAATTTTTCCCTCTAAACTGATAACACATGCATGGTTTTCTGTATTAAGTTGCCATTAATCTCAACAAATTATATATATATATATATATAAGGGAAAAGTTAAAGCATGTATTTAAAAATTAAAAGACAAGGAGGCTCAGGCTAACAAGTGTCTCTGACTTCACAGACTTGTTAAGATTTAAGGGTCATTCATGGATGTAACTTGAGAAGACCTGATGTCTGCTGCACTGCGTGTTCCCATGCCCTCTTAAATTAGAGGGTATATGGTTTCTGTTCAACCAAAGGGTTTGCCGGTGCGAGCCTGGCAACATAAAAGCCCTCCAGAGTCCTTTGCAGCCCCCGACGTGCTACCAGAGGACGAAGGAGCCTCAAGCATCCCAGAGGTCGGAATGTCAGGAATGTCTAAAGGCGCAAGTCTCACCAGGGTGAATCTCACACCCACAACCCCCCCCACACACACATGAACACACAAACAAGATCTCCCACTCCACATGTGTGTCCTCCTCCTCTTACAAACACAACTGAGCCACACACCTCCTTCCTTTCCCTCAATGAGTCCTGTTTAACCGGGCTGACAGTGAGAAGATCAACAGCAGAGGGATCATTTGTTTCCTTGCAGCCGGGGGTCTCTATTTATGCCCCGAACACAGCTTTAATTGTCTCTCAACAAGGTGCTGCAATGACACAAGGCAACATTAGCTCGCTATTTAGATGCACCAACTGGAAAACACTTGTAGAGGCAGGAGGATCAACAATTACTCTTAACACTGTGTAAAGTTCTCAGCTAACTTTTGGTTTATTATTGAGAAATACTAACGAAAACAGAAGCAAGGCCTATTAAGACTCCAGTTAATTCTTGGCTTTATGACCTAATAATCCTACAGGGCATGGCGAGTTGTCCCACTGGCAAAGATAAGATGCATGTTTACATTTTTCTTTGTTCTGGCTGACTCAGTTCAAGCAGGAAGGCACCCGCTAGCTCACTGTTTGTTTAACCGTTCCTGCGACAACAGAGGAAACCGAGGCTTGCCTAACATCTTATGGTCCCGTGCATGAGTCATGTGAAGAGATGACTGATCAGAGACGCATTGGGCCAGTGCTTCTCGAGAGAACAGACCTACTGCCAGCCACTTTAGTCTCCGCTTTCAAGGCAGAGAGTTACCATGAACCACGTGGGAGTTTCATCGGAAACTGCTTTGGTGCCCTGTGTGTATTTGCCCAAAAAAGATTGACACACGTGTGTGCCAAGTCGCACACAGTTTTGGTGATTCCGGCTCTTGTTGACATGTTGAGCTCTGCTTGTTTGAATAGAGATAGACCCTCTCGTCTACATTCCCCACACCTTCTCAAGCTCACGGTCCAATTTTTCTCACTTCCTCTTGCTACAAAAAGAAGAAAAAAAAATCTCATGCGCCTGTTAGAAGTTGGGGGCTAGAAAAATACCATGGGCACAAGGAAAAATGAGGATGGATGTGAAATTTTCAGTTTTGAGCCATCACCTCATATAGACTGTGTAAACCTTGAAATAACAAGCCTGTCATCATTTTTTACCTTTGTACACACACTTGTGTATCAAACACACCCAAAGAGAATCGAAGCGATTCTAAAGAGTATAACCCACTGTTAAACCTAAAACTGGCCATGTCCCCCTTGATAAGCAGGGTGTGATGTAAAGAAACATTTGATTAAATACTAACAATTTAAATGCCTCACACGTATACTGTCTTATATATATATTTTTTAAATCAATAACCCGTGTAAAAGCACTTTGAATCCTGAATCTTTGTGCAGCAGCACACGATCATCAGACCCCCCCCACACACGCGCGCGTGCACGCGCAAGCAAATAGGCAGCAGGCGTTATGAAGTGTAGGTCATCTGATGGTTATTATTCTAGGGTTACTGTAATCTACAGCCACGTCCTGCTGCACGCTTTTTAAGGAACTGCTTTGTGCCGTGCAAGCAAACAGGCGCGTGCACGCACACACACACACACACACACTTAATTGGATGACATCCCAACAGAGGAAAAAAAAAACATCCACTCATACATAATCAAAATGATTGGAGAACCTCTAATTCATGTCACAGTCTGATAAGCAGGTCACCTCAGTGTGTAGTCCCTCACTTTGAATACAAATCCCTCAGTCAAACAGCACCATTCATTCTGGGGGCGCAACCCCCCCCCCCCCCAAAAAAAAAACACCCAACAACTTGGGAACTTTTCTCTTTCTTCCAACCTTGGGTGGTGGTGGTGGTGGTGGTATATTTTGTGAGCATCAGCTTTAACATCCGCTCGCCGTGCGGTAAACAGCCCACGTGTTTCGCTCTGTTTTTAGATGAGGTGCACGAAGATTTGGCTAAACGCTGGTCTCGCCTCGGCAAATATGGTTAACGACGGATTATTGTAATTAGAAAAAAAAAAACCCTTTATCTCTTTGCAATACTGAGTGATTTACACATAATAATAATAATAATAATAATAAAAATTTTTAAAAAATCCATATTTCTATTACCTGAATGAATACGACACACATTCCCATACAAAATATAAGTGTAATAACTTTGCTCAGCCGATGACGCATGTGTCGCCTATGCAAAGAAAATAAAGGGGAAAACGGCACCTCCAACGAAATCATGCTGAAGTAGCCAAGGTTATCCACCGACTGCTTACCTGCTCGGACTTCGTCCTCCTTGGCAACACAAAAGCCTTCCAAAAAAAGGAAAAAAAAAATCTGACTTAAAATAATCAACACAAGTGCAAATGATCTTGTGAGTGCCACAGATGTCGATATCCGTCGGTCTTCAAGTACTCCACTCCCGGCAGGTTACAGACGCAGGAGGCTGCTGCGGCTTGTTTTCGGCTCCAGCCGGGTACGCTGCTGCTGCTGTTGCACTGTGCAGAGGTGGAGTGCTGGAGCACCGTCCTCTGCAGCAACGTGGGGGAGAGCACAAGGAGGTGGGAGGAGCTCCTAAGCAGCCAGCCAGCCAGCCAGCCTGCCATGCAGTCTGCCCAGTGGCCACACTCCTGCTGCTGGCTGACAGAAGATTTTTTTTAATAACACAGCCCAGCTTGCCATAATGTTATAAACTCTACGCTTCAGGCTGCAAAGGATGCGCACAACTTCCGACTTTTGCAAGTTTATTCTGAAAATATTCAGACTGAATCAGCGACCCTTTGAAGCAGAGAGAGTGGATCAACACAAACTTCTCTGGGTTTTCTAGCCCCCTTTCTTCCTGCTACCCCCCAGGACTGCGCCTGCTTCTGTTCATCATGGTGACAGAGTAATAGAAAAACACACTGCTGCTGCTACTGAGCCTGGCTGGACCCCTGCTGGTTTCCATTACTGGCAGCAAAGCTCAGGGACTGACAAACACAGTCAGTGTGGATGAACTCAGTCATCCATTGAGATTAACCTTTTAACTGAGTGTGTCCTCTAACATGTTACCAAGAAATGACACTGAAACAAGCTATTAACACCTGCCTTCTGACTTATTTAAAAAGAACTATTTAAAATAACACCAGAATTAGGTTTTGTAGGTCATAAATACAGAGAAAGAGACAGGATCTGAACAGGTGGATGACTGCAGACTGCTTCAAAATCTAAAGAAAAAAAACCCAGTATTCAATCTGTTAAGCCTCAAATCCTAGAATCCCATTGATATCATCTATTGCCTGTGAGGGACACATCCATGCTTATGAATTGATTGGACACAGAACCTTACAGTTTCCTGAATCTCAAAGATTTATAGCAGAGCTGAGACAATCAGCATAAGTGGCAGAGCAGAGACTGGACCCAGGAGATGGGGTATCTTTTACAAGACCACCTGTTGAATTTGGAAAGAGTTGCAGTCCTCTCAAGAGGATTAAGAGTTTGTTGCATTTCATCTATTTTTGGCAGCACAGCACATGTAATAATTCTGCTAATGGGATAATTCAGATTGGTGCATTGCATAAGAGTGCTGGATGATGTGTGAGAAGCTTCTGGGCACATTCAGCTAATGGACACGACCCAGGCAACAATGCATTTCACACACACACACGCACACACACACACACACACACACACACACACACATATATATATATATATATCATTAAATGTGTGCAGGAAGTGGCACATCTTGCTCCAGTACTGAAGTGTATCTGTGCTGAGAATCTTCATTAGCTTCACGCAGTGTTATTCTGCAAAGTCACGGGTAAGGCTGTCATATAAAACTGAGATATTGTGGGAACATCCAAATGAGAGGAACACAGCAGACGGGTAGGATCGTCCAGAAACACTGGAGTCTTGGAAGAATTTTCCCACACATAATTTCTGAGTTACACAGCGAGGGAAATCATGAGTGAAGTGTGGGGAAATGTAATTTGGCTAGATGTTTCCCAATTCACATTATATCCAAGCAGGAACCTCTGTAAAATAAAGTTGAGGGGGATGTGCCTAAAAGGGAAGAGGATGATTGCAGTTCCTTTAATGGCCGCTTGAGGAAGGCTCCAAAAGCCACTGATTACCCCCTTTGACTACTGTGTCAAATTGCCCAACTTCACAGCAGAAATTAACATGTTTACAGCCTGGTACAAAAAGTGTTGTCATCTACAGCCAGCTTATCCTCTTTGTGACAACTGTACAGGGGTTACTTACTTTTTAACTCACTCATTAAAGTTTTACTAAGGCTTCATAAATCCACATCATCACCCCTCCACCACCATGCTTGACAGTTGGTATGGGGTGTTTGTGCTGATGCGCTATGTTTGCTTTTCATGGCCAAACATCTCTTTTGTGTAGTTTCTCCAAAGCACCTTGTTCTTGAAGTTTTGCAGTTTGGCCAGATGCAACTTTGTAAACCTAAACCATGCTGTCATATTTTTGTGTGTGTGTGTGTACTGGCAACCAAACTTGCTCAATCTTTTTCTGTTTGTACTGTTGTGAACTTCAACATTTAAAATGCTATCTAAGGCCTGTAGAGATTTTCTACAATTTCTCTGATCATTGTACGGTCTGACCTTGGGGTGAATTTGCTCATATTGCTTTTGCTTTGTTTTGTTAGGAGTGCATTTTTAGCTGCTCATCTTTTATAATGCTGCCATAAATTATGAAAAAGAGCAGAGCCAGTTAATGGTAATCTGGCTGGTAATTAAAGCTTCTTCCACACTATCCATGCTGATGAATTAGCAGTTTGTTGGCATGCTGCAGGCTGCAGTAAGTTTGTGTATGCAAAGGAGACTAAGATGGAGGTAACCTCCCTGTACACTGCGACATGAGGATGCTGTTGGGGAAGAGCCAATCACACATTGCTCAGCCACAGATACAACATGAGGACAGTGAAATATGAGCATCGCTTTGACGTCTCAGTATGATGTATGTTGTTTTCTCTCCTGATGTCCTTTTACTTCTACAGCATCATCGCTTCCACACAGATAAAGAATACATTAATAAAATATTGACTCTGGAATGCTAATGGTAGTACATTTTGATCCAGTTATGCAGAGAAAGATGGATTTAGGATTTAAACACCCACATCTATGTGTTCATTGCTTTGCTAGAAATAATACCACTCTACCTGCTCTCTTTCCCCTGTGAATTATTAAAGGGGCAATCCTTTCAAATTAAATTCACAGAGGAGATAAGTGGGTTTTAATGCAAAGTAGCAAGAAATAGAAGAAATGGTCTTCTGGTGATTAAAGGCGTTACTGAGGTCAGACAGAAAAAGCTCAGTTGTGGTCTACTGTCAGTCCCGATAAGTAGAGTGATATTAGAGATGACTGTACTGCTTAGAATGTCTTCCAGTTTTAAATCAATGCTCTGCAGAATGAATTACCGGGCTTTAAATGAAAGAAATAATATGAAAGCTGTTTCGGTTTCTATTATTCAGTTAGAAGGCCGGTCCAAATTGAATATTCCATAAAATGCACGTGTGTGTGTCCTTCTTATTATGTGTTCTTATAATACATAGGCACACATAGACATTTACAGTACTGTGCAACAGTCTTGAGCAACCTCTCATTTATTCTTCAACACAGCCTGAACTCTCTTAGGCAAATGTTCATGTATTTTCTTTTAGTAGGCTCCAGGAATAGTTCTCCGGGCTTCTTGGAGGACATTCAAAGCTCTTCTTTGGATGTTGGCTGCTTTTTGTTTTGTTCTCTGTCAAGATGATCCCACACTACTTCAATAAGGGTTGCGGTCCGAGGTCTGGGGAGACCAATCCGCGACTGATGCTGTTCTACTGTGTGTTTTTCTGTTCAGGCATTCTTTTACTGCGCTGGCAGAGTGTTTGGGATTGTCGTCATGCTGAAAAATGAAGCTGTTCCCAATTGGACACTTTTCAAATGGTATTGCATGGTGGATCAAAATCTGATGGTGCGTTTCTGCATTCATAATTCCATAATATTTGAGAAGATCCCCAACACCACTGGCTGAAATGCAGCCCCAAACCCTGACAGAGCCTCTGCTGTTTTACAGGTGGTTGTAGAAACTCGCTGTTGTGCCTCTCTCCTGACTGTCGCCAGACACATTGATGATGATTTCAATCAAAAACTAAAAAACTGTGTAATTTTGGATGCATCAGCCTTTTCTCCGTGTTTCCCTTCCCGAAGAATGGCTTCTTGACAGCCGCCCTTCCACTGAGACGATTTCTGATGAGGCTTCAGTGCATTTGATGGATCAACTGAGGGGCCAGATGCACCTCTAAGGTTCTGAGTCAGGTCTTTGCTGGATCACTTTCAAATACTGTTCATCTGCTGTAGATATTGTTTTCTGCCTTCCACTTCTTCTTTTCCCCTGCACTTGGACAGATATGCTAAGATAGTGGCTTATAGATCTCTGGAAATCACCTTTTATGCCTGTCAAACTGTGTTATTGTTGGCATTTTTCATAGATTTGACTAAAGAAATAGGAACAAATAATGTGCTTTTGTGACAGGCTGCTAGTAACAACATGCCTAAAGATTCCATTTAAAATATATATATTTTTTTTTTAATTAAATGGTCCATTGTTTGTAGACAACACTGGGTCATACCTTGAGTTAGGTGCCTTATTTATGCTTGAATGAGTCACAGGCCAGTGTTAAGTGGCCTGTTTCTCTGAAAATGGTCAGATACAAGTACTGGACTGAAAATGAGTGAAAAAGCAGACCTTCAGAACGCATGAAAGAAGAGGTGACTCACAGCTTTTGCACAACACTGTACATTTTCTCATAATTTAACAACTTTCTGTCAATACCACATTTCACGCTCTTCCTTCTTTCCCTTTCCCCCTTTTTTTTTTGTTTTACATTTCCTAGAAACACATTTTCATAAAAATGGGAAATTTTGTACAGTAATGTAAGACTCCTGAAATGATAACAGCAGGAGTTCATCGCCAGGCTGGTCGCTAAAACGTTGACTCTGCAGGATTCCTTTAAGCATGTGGTGCGGTCAGCAAATGAATATTCACAATCTATTCAGGATCAGTATTATTTGTACAGACATGTATTGTACATTTCCCAGTAATAAACTGAGCCGTGACTTATTTGTTCATGTTTAGTGAGAAAATATTGTTACACAGTTTGTGTGCTAAAATAAGAGTTTTTTAACAGGGAAATGCATTTCTGTGTGCGACTGGTTGTTTCCTGTAAATATGTGAGGGCCATGCAGACAGCACATCTGCCTAATTGATCATGACCCACAAGTTCCTGGAAGGTGTATTCAGTACAGCCTCTCCAGAGCAGAGCTCGTGAGATCTTAATTAGATGCCTTTTTTTGGGGGGGGTGGGGGGGGTGTCATTTCCCATACCATTCATTACATGTGATTAGGCACTATTTTTGCTAATTGTGAAGACTCTTCACATTACATGAGCCCCCTAGCCAAAAGGAGAAGTTCAGAGCTTTTGCCCTCTCACTCTGTTTGTTTGGGCTAATTCACAAACCAGGTACTGTGCTGCTCAAGTTTCTGTCTGTTTCTGAGTGTCACTTCCCATTACCACAGGAGGCCCCATAAAAAGATATCCTGTCGCAATGCCAAAAGGTCTTTGTTTGCATTTGGCCTGCATGTGAAGATAACCCTTTTACTCAGTCATTGGAGACATTCGACTTTTCATCTGAAACTCGATACTTCCTTTCGATTCTCCTCAACTGAAAATTGAAATAAAAAAATAAAATAAAATAAACGTCACGTGAAATTTGAACATTTTCAACAGGTGTTTGAAATAAATGATGAAAGAATGGAGAAACGCCTGCTTGGAGTCAGTCTGTTTACTGCTCGTTGGAAACACTACACAGAGCGAGAGGGGCACTGGCTCCCTCAGGACTCGCTTTCTTCTCTACAGGTTGTCCCTCTTAAAACCTGAGCATTCAAAGGCAACCCCCTTGTGTAACCGTATGCTTCTGAGACCCAGGCTGCAGGAATTAATGGTGTGTTCAAAGGAGACGTGGGTGTCTGATTTAGTGCCTCTTCCCTTGCGAGTTGCCATAGCAGTCGTGCAAAGGAGTCGGTGTAGTTTGGAATGTAAAGGTAATGCGAGGCAGAACCACACCTCGCACCACCACACACACACACACACACACATACACCCCACACACAGAGTAGAACAATATACACAAGCCCATTCTGTACACTTTTCTATGAACTGCACAGCCACATTTCTCCTTCGAAGCATTCCTATACCTGTCCTCACAGGCTGACTATCTGATTTTGAAACACAAACGAAACATTGAGACGTTTCAGGACACATCATTTGTTATTAGACACGGAGAGAATTTCTTACATAATCTCAATGCAATTACCCAGGTTACTCATCGTAACATAAATCACCGTGTAGCCTATAGTGTGGCCAGACCTTTACACTGTCACTTATGTAATACAGGATAAGCTGTGACAGTGCGTTCAAATCACTGCTGATGAGACAGATTAAAGACCATTATTTTCTACATAAAGCATATCTCATAAAAACAGGCTAAGCGGAGATGTTTAAAAACATCTTTTCTCTGCACAATGTGCTCCCACTTCCCCTGCAGACAGGAAGAAAAAAAAACACTGAAGCACATGAGCACAAAGTTGTTGCAAAAGCGCAAATATTATCAGATAACTGTCCCTGATGAAACTAGTGGGTCTGCAGTGTAGTATTTTGCACACTCTACTGCCAAGAGAAAGAGCCCTACTTCAGAACCCAGAAGCAGACACCCGGTGCATCAGAAAGACATTGCATAAAAATCAAACACTAAATCAAACCTGTGGGTTTTTGAGTTCTTGGACCTGTTAGATATATTAGGTTTGATTCTTTGTTTGCTTGTTGTTCATCAGTTTCTTCTTTGCGTTTTCTTTGCATTGATCTCTAGCACTTCTGTAGTTTGTAGCGTTTCAGATTGTTCGTCAGGGTTTGATTCACTTTTATTCATCTCCATGGTTTCTTAGCTCAGGTGTTGATTGTTTTAGTATTTGCTTGTATTCTGTGTTCTCAGTTCCCCTTAGGCTCTGAGTCTTGGTTCCAGTTTGTTTACTATGAGCGCTTGTTCCCCCTCCTGCGTCAAGTTCTCTATATTCACTTTACTTCCTGCTTCATTTGACAATCATTTGTTTGTTGTGCCTTGCATTTAATATTATTTCCTTTTATCGTTGTTTTAAGTAGCTTCAACTGTGTCTTGTCACCCTCCTGTGTCCATGTCCCTTGATTACCTCAGGCATCTGTGTTATCCATTCCTCCTCCTCTGTGTAAGTGAGCTCAGTATGGTTAGGTTTTTGATGCCTATTGCATCCAATCAGACTCCTCAATGGAACATTGTGGACTGTAAACAGGTCAGAAAGAAGGGTTACTATAAGTACTGGTTTACTGCAGTTTAGCAGAGCATCAGAGTGGGTGAGTTAATGTGTGAAGGGTTTCCAGCTGAAACCCTGTTTCAGCTTGTCTAAAGCTGACCAAAGATGATTGCTTAGTGACCTCTGAAGCATTTTCAAACATGTCCACAAAATGGAACGTGTAATCTCTGCAGGTAACTTACAGTAACGGTTCTCATTTTCACACGTCGTGTCAGGTGTGTATTGTTTAGCTATGTATTTTATTAACTTTAGAAGATTAAATTTGAAGATTTCATTTGTGTAAGCCAACTCTCAACAAAATGCAATTGCCAACGCATTTCCAAAGAAGTTAAAGTTCACGATCTCCAATCCTGTAGAAACTTGAGAAGTTTTCAGTCACTTTACTGTTTGCCTAAATTCAGCAGGTAAACACAGCGCAGGCGCTGATTAGGCGCCCCTGTGCTCCTCCTGTCAGCCCCCCAAAAAAGAAAGCTCTCTGGGGAACAAAATGGAATATGGAGAAGGATAAAAATGTTCACGTCCATCATGGCAACCTGGGCAAAATGGAAGAATGTTCACCTCTAAAGTGGAGACATGGTGGAATGTTCATTTTAACAGTAACAAAATGGTAGAATGTTTATGTCAAACATGGAGGAATGAAAAAAAGCTTGTGGCCGCATACACCTCAGAAAATATATAACGGCGCCCCTGTTGTAGTATTTAAAGACATTCGCTGCAGCTGACAGACAAAAAAAATTTAAGCCCATGGTTTAAAACTTGCATTTTAAAAAAAAACCTTGATATGGTAATTTAATCAAAGTATCACAAGTCCTGCCGCTTTGCAGTTCTATTGATCGATATTTGAGGCATCCAAGATTATCAATTACAGAGAAAGCAGATTTTTGCAGCCGTGCCAGCAGTTCAGTTTTTGACTCACAGATACAAAACTATTGACCTGTTTGTCCTGGGGTGCTGTTCTGCTTGAATACCTAGCACAAATAAACAAAAACATGAATGCGAATATAGTTTTCACAGATGTACACACACACACACACACACACACACACACACACACACACACACACACACACACACACACACACACAGATGTGAAAACACCTGGGAGAGACATTATTGGTGTATACAG
>VUQK01034479.1:46498-58563 GCA_015106715.1 Bujurquina vittata
TGCGAAAATATATTTCACAGATGTACACACACACACACACA
Organism: Bujurquina vittata; assembly: GCA_015106715.1. NCBI lineage: Eukaryota > Metazoa > Chordata > Actinopteri > Cichliformes > Cichlidae > Bujurquina > Bujurquina vittata. The sequence goes on from VUQK01034479.1 coordinate 46,540, forward strand.
CACACACACACACACACACACACACACACACACACACACACACACACACACACACAGATGTTAAACCATCTGGGAGAGACATTAGTGGTCTACAGATGCTGAGGTCAGTGCAGGATCAACTACCATAGCAGCATTTGTGGGCTTATGGGTGGGGGTGGGGGTGTGATCATGTTGGAGCTAAGGTTATTTACAAGAAGCTTTAATTTTATATTCAATCATATTAACATTTATGCAGCTGGAGTCTAACCTGTGGACTTTAAAGCCCAAGGCCAATTCAAAGACACAGGTATTGAAACACATTCAAAAAAATGGACAGAATCCTGTCAATCTCATGTAACACTGCTGATAAAAAATGGAGTATGGTCTGAAATTAGTACAGAGCTGGTAAAAATCCCAAGATCTAATATTAAAAATATAAAATGTAATGAACATAAAAAAAACAAAATGCCTGAAAATCACAACATTACTAAGAACATATTTTTTTTTCCAGGATTTGAAATCACAAAAGTCATCAAAATTCACAAGACAGGGAAAACAAACGTTGGCACAACATGTAACTTACTCTCCAGCTTTCATTGGTTATACATGTATATAGATATAGAGAGAGCTGTGCAAAAGTATGCCATATTTCCATTTATGTTTCAATAAATCAGTGCACCAATTTCCCATTTTCCTGGCAAAATATGAAGAAATGAGGGGTGGCTTGAGACTCTTGCACCACACTGCACTGTATAAACTATAGATGCTGATATGTACCACTGTATCCCCCAAAAAATCAATATTTTTTTTAAACTTTCATTTCATTAAAAACTGACAAATTTTCATATGGTCTATGTATTCATACCATGTAAAGTGAAATATCTCAAGCCTTGTTCATTGCAGTTTTAACAATTATGCCTTAGTTTCTCAGCTAGAATATTTCATTTTGAGCTTGACGGTATAAATACTGTGTATCTTTTGGTGTAGTTCGACATATGCAACCACAGTTATGGGCATGACTGCTCGCTTGAGACTGGTGCAGATGACAGGTGGTGTTAATGCCTCAGAAGATCATTGCTGAAAAGGCTGGCTGTTTGCAAAATGCTATATTGAAGAATATCAACAACCCGGGCTTCAGGAACAATCAGCAATGCCACAAGCTGATCCATCTCCATGCCACGCTGCAACAATGTGGGAATTCGTGGTAAAGAAGTACCAAGCAAGTACAGAGTGTTTAAATGTACATAGTTTTCAGAAGTAGGATGTTTCTGTCTTGCTAATTTTTATTGATTTCAGGAAGTATTCTAATGATTTGAGATTCTAGTTTTCTTATATTAATGAGCTACAAGCCATAATCATCCAAATTAAAATTTATTTTATCTATACTGACTTATTGGTTTTGCCTGTTACGTCACTGCATCTGGGTTTTTTTTTCATGCTACAAGTTGCTAAAACAGCTGCTTTAATCTGAGTCAGATTTCATGGTTAGACTTGTTCCACCTCTTTTCTGTCTTCCTCAACAAGTGTGAAGTCATCCAGCCCCTTAATTAGTATAGAAGTGCTCCAGCCTGTGAATGGTTTAGACATCTAGTTTTGCTTATTTACACGTTTTCATCACAAAACCTAGTCTGAAATGACTTTACAAGTGTGCGGTGACATTACCGACGAGTATTAACCAACAATCAGAAAAGAACTGAGGCAGTAGACAGTAAAAAGAGCGCAAGAGAAAACAAAAGGAGGAGAAGAGAAACCACAGATCACAAGGTAATTGGATATGTAAGAACGCTGCCTCATGGGCTGCTGAGAGTGAGTCACGGAGACTGCTGGAGGTGATGTGACATACCATTAAAATGGTCAGTAACAAGACAGACACACTTCATTAAAGCACCATGAGTTCAATCCAATCTTCAGGTTTATTTATTCCGCATTACTACGATTCAAGAGAGTGAACACATAATTACTAATGGAAATCATTTGTCTCAATGGGAACTGCTCTAATCATGCAATAAACAACTGAAATGGGTCTGCTTCAAAACACAGTGCAAATGTTTTTTTGGTTTTTTTTTTAACAGGGATGCTGTGAGATATCTTCCAGGTGACATCAAGCTGAGACTTTCATAACTGTGTTCTAATTTGAAATTACCACAAACATTGCAAAATCGTCTGATAATTTAGATGAGTTCAGCTGATTCCCCATTAAAGCTCCTCCTTCTGTCTGTCTCTGGTTCATCAGAAGATTGATCACCGTCTAAGAGTAAGACTGACTGTCTTCACACAGTCTGACTGTCTTTGACTGACTGGATTTACACTCTCTCTTTGTCAGTCTTACAGTGAAATCACTTGTTATCATTCCCATAGTTAGGGCAGCAGGTAGGTAGGTAAGTAAGTAAAACAAGCATTCATTTTGATGACTGTTATTTGGATGATGACGAATAAAACTTGCACAGTGTAACTGACAAAGCCTCAGAGTTTCTACCCCAGTCTTGTGCACATTGTGGGCTTCATGCAAAACAGTGATTGTTTGACCATGATGATGAACTCGCACAAGACGCTGGTCCTGAGCCTCTAAGATTGGTGAATGAAGTCAGTTTAATTTGCTTGCCTCGGTCGCTTTGTGCTCCCTCGTCTCATCCATCTTGTTAAGCGTTAGTATTCATGCGTATCAGTCTCCTTTGGCTACTTCCTGTTTTACTTTGAATGCTTTTATTACCTCCATCAAGGAGATTATGTTTCTTACAAATGTGGTGTTCACTGTCAACATATAGAAAGGACTGCATAAAGATTTAACATATCATGTCACATTTGACCTCTGACCTCTCTTGGAGGTTAAGAGATTTATCTAAAGGTCAAAGTGATAATAATCCTATACACAGCTATTTTTAAAACTATGTTTCATACTTGCCATTATTTATACAACATATAGGTATATAGGGAATGACATATGGGGATACTAAATATCACATTACAGTTTGCATTCAAATAGCATGCCACATTTGACCTCTGACCCCACTTTTACATTTCACATGCCTGTCTTTCAAGTTGACCCCCAAATCCATTTATATTCAAAGACAGTAGTGTCAAGATAAAGAGAGAATCAATCCACATGAATAAAAAAAAAAATCTAAAACATGTACAAAATTATTTCAAGTATCTTAAAATGGGTTTCAACAGGACAAACAACAGAAGTCTGGGCTTGTTTTAACTGCACTACAAACTTCTTAAAGTACATTTAAAAAGAACAAAGAAAACAAAATGAATATACACAAAATACTACACAATTCCCTGAAAAGTAAGTACTGTCCAGAGAGTGAGTTGCCTTGGTGGAGGTTTGTGCTCTCCGAGTGCTTCTTGTTGTGTTGTGTGTTAGTTCTGCTTCCTGTCTGTCTTCCCCTGATTGTTCTGATTGCCTTTAATTGTATGTAATTGCTTTCTTCTTCATCAAGTTACTCTCCTGTTTGTCATTCCCTAATCAACTGTCTTAGTCTTTGACACACCGTCTGTTGCTCCCTGCATGTTACCTGCCAGGAGTTCCGGTGTTTTGGGAGTTTATCTCAGCTTAAATAAAGTCTTTGTCATGGTCCGGGGTCCTGTGGACCCCGTGTTTTTGTATTCTGGGCTTTTGTCTTGTTTTGGGGTTTTGATTGTGGGTTTTGGTGCTGCTTTGTTTTCTGGTTCCTTATGTTTTCCGTGTCAAGTCTGTGTTGCAGTATTGTAGTGTCTTTACCTGCAATACAAAGCGCCCTGAGGCGACTATTTGTTGTGAATTGGCGCTGTAAAAATAAAATTGATTTGATTTGATTTGATCCTGTTCCCGTCCCCCACGTTTGTTTGGTTCCCGTGTTCCTGCAATAAATGTTGGTGTATATATCCACATCCGTCTCTGGTGTCCCATCGTGAGGTCCTCTTTCTACCTGCCACACAGCCGTTGCATGACAGTCTTGTATTTTGTTGTTGTGAATAAGCCTGCAGTGTATTGCACTTTGCTCCTTTCAACCCTCACACACTGATTTTGTTGTAGAAATGGACAACATTTTTTTAAATAATATGTATGATGTTATAGATTTGTTCATCCTTGCTTCTGTCAGCTAGGTTAGCATTAGTATGCTGTCTATGCAAACCTAGCTTGGAACATTTTATAATTGTTTTGGGCTTGGGTGCAAATTGCACTAGTGTCAAAACTGAGGTCAGGTGGTTACTTAATTCCTCACAAAAAAGCAAAATTTGATTATTATTCTGCACACTATGCAAATAATTGAAGAACTTACTGTTTGTTAGCTATTGTAATGTGATTACTGTATACTGGAACAATTATCTGTTACTTGACACTAGTTATGCTGGGTGACAGAAAAGACACAGGTAAACCCCCCCTCCAGTATCCGCCCAGGTGTGAGAACAGGTGGTTACAGACGTGACCAGGGTTCTATGAATGAATGGGCATGGTCACTCATTAGGCCAGTGTGGTCCAGACAGGTGGTGTGCCTAGAATTCAATGCACAGCTAACACACACAATACAAAATTTATAATTTCACACAACATACTGAAAACAATTTCCTCCTCTTGTTATCTCCAGATTACTTTAAAACTGGGTGGTAAAAAAAAAGGTTTGCCTGAAATAAATTTAGAAGTGTCAGTGAAGTAACTGACATGGAGTTGTGAGCTGCTTGTCACTTTTAGGTGCTCAACATAGGTTGAGGGCAGGTGTACTAATTGGCCCTTTGTGTGTAATAACACCCCCTTTCAAACTGTTGCACTTCTCAAGTTAGAGCCACATGTGGTGAGACATCAGAGGTCAACACCTTTCTAATGCTGACTTTACCCATGTGCTGCAGCCCATAACCTTTTCTAGACATGCAAATGTCCGCCTCTCCTAGATCAGGCATTATAAGTTTACAACCTGCCAGCCATCTAGTGCAATATCATGTCCAGTGGTGCCAATCTGTACTGATGGGTAATTGTCACAGCCAGCAACTGGTCCTCTGTCATGCCTCCTGCAACCTGTACACAGGAAGCACCCTCGGGTAAAAAACAAACAAACAAAAAAAGAGTACTTAGTTCATTAGTAAGACTGCAGCTTTTCTTTGTTATGCTCGGTTCCTGGTGAAACAGATATCTCTTTGACTTCTTTCTGGAGGGTGCTTTTGTGTCAAAAACAAAAAAGAATGAATAAATGATGAACACTCGATCAGTCAGGTGGAAACAAATGAAGCGTGCATTTGTTTCACAAGAGGTCTTTTTTTTTAACTCTCACTCACAAACACTCAGAGGACTCTAAACAAAGCCCCCCTCTTACTGAAGTGCCTCAGGCTCTTTATAGCATAGAGCTGTTTGGGGATGAGTAGCGTGTGAATCACACTTGGTTCCCAGACGCATGTTTGCTCCAGACTTCACCTCCCCCCTCCTCTTTGCCTCATCGCTCTCCTAGAGGTCAACATGTCTTTAGATCATGTCAAACACTAAAGCACATAAAAACAGTTGTAACCAGTCTTCTTGTGTCTAATACATGCAGTGCATTCTGTCAGGGCCGACTTGTTCTCTTATGGATTTTAGTGCTCGTTTAGTGCACCTATGTCAATTTCCTAAATCCCAATTCTGTCATACTTTACTGAACTGTTCTCTTTGGATGGTTATTGATTGGTTATGGTTATGGTTATGATTGTTAGCTTATAGTGTTGCAAGTTACTGCGGCAATGCCCCCTCCATTCCCTAATATATATCTTGTGGCTGTAGATTATTTGTTTGCACACTTTTGTTAATCAAGTGAACATCTTGTGCTTGAAGTCACTGTTGACATTTTTTCAATCCATAACTGGATATAATCAGGTCTGTGACTATCTGAGCATGACCATTAAATATAATATAATTAAAATATATAATTAAGAGTACTGAATAGGCTTTTAATTTTGATAAAAAAGATTATACAATTATTTTACCATTACATTTCTCTCAGAACAAATATTAGTTGTGACCTGGTCCTTAGTGGGTATTAAAATTAGTTAAATACACCATGTAAGTTTTTTTTAAAGTGCAAACTGAAGGCCATCACATTGTGAGACAGCAAAAGTTGAGCCTCTGTCAGTATTTATCTCTAAAACCCAGAGTTATTTTGCCAAAGGGCTCTGCATTGCACCTCTGCTGCACTGCCAGACCGGCTCCTTTTAAATGAGAAGGCTGCTTTCTTTCACACAGAGATACTGTTGCTCTGAACATGGCCTACCTACAATAAATATTTCCGACTATCAACATTTCGGGATACAAAGACATTGGCTAAAGAATGTTACAGAGCAGGCCATTTATCGTGTCCTATGAAGATTCAAAGGAAAATAAATCTATTAATAGATTGGCTTATGTGTGAAAAGTGTTAGCTTTGATTGGAAGATAAATTTCTGTCTAATCCACAATGGTTATTGTGCAGTTGGCTCTAACAAGCCAGCTTCTCCACATGCATGCACACACAGTAGGTTTGCTACAGTACTGAGATATGTCAAGGTTTTGTTTGACCCCTTATACTAACAACATCAAGTCTAGTGGATGAAATATGGGAATGTGAAAATAGCAAAAAAACAGAAGCAACATGCTTATCGCAAAGAACAAGAATACAATAAAACAAGAGGACGGTTTAGTGAGTGTAGATCCAGACTGCTATGAAATTACAGGATCAGATGAGGAAAACACATTTCTTAAAGAGTCAGACTCTGGGCGTGATTCACTTGTGTCTTGATTTTTGCTTGTTAAATTTGTGGTTTTAAGGGCAGACTGAGTGGGACACAGAGAAGACAGGCGGGCGAAAGAGAAACAGCAAACAAGAAGGTGATATTTCCAGCACGTAAAAACAGCCGGTCGTGTTTTCAGAAATAGCTTTTGTGCATCTCGTGAACAAAGACGAGAACGGCATATCTGGACAGCTATACTTCTCGTTTTTTTTTGGAGACTGTGGTTTATCGCAACTTTATATCTATACTAGTGTGAACTGAGTGTGGCAGAGGCCGTTCTAAGTTTAGATGAGGGTTAGCCACCCAACAACCTGTTTTTTCCCCATCTACGGTAAAATGACTTGCACATTTGTGTGGATGTGGTCAACTGCGCAACACAAAAGGAAACCAGGTTTCAGTAACTCTTCATGATAAACAGTCACAAGTACCTCTGTTTGCATTTAGCACCATATATGACGTAGTTATTTTTCAGTGAAAGATGAAAAATATTTTGAGCTTTTTCATGAAAAACTGAAGCTGTACCTCAGTAGATCCCTCTATATTCTACTTGTGAGATAATTCTTTTGATCAATTTGCAATATTTCATATTGCAGCTTAAAAGGTTGGCCAAAGTCTGCTGATTCCTCTCTCGCTGACATTTATGCATTGAACCTCAACTGGAAACAAAGGGATTTGGGTTCAGTCCAGTCTACATGAGCCAACATGTCACTTCTTAGACCAATGACATTAGTATTGACACCAGGAAACCTGGCGCACCTTCACAGGAAGCAATTTGCACACTCTTAAAAGTCAGTTCTACTAAATATAGAATGCATTAAATGCAAGTAAAAAATGTGTTCTTTTGTTTGCAGACTCTTTTCTAGAATCCTTTTAAGAAGAGTAACTGAAACAGAAAGCTCTGCAACATGTGACAGCTACAGTTGTGGTCAGAACACTCATTGTGGGCACGAATGTTAAGGTAATTTGGGTCTTTTAATGATTTATTTGAACCTTTTTCCTGGTTGGAATGTACATCTTTAATGACTTTAAAAACAAGAATTATGTGCACAACTGATTTTTTTTCTAATCCACACAATATGCATACAGGTTCAAATAGGCAGATCTTTTAATAAGTGGTGCTGACAGTTCTACAATGTCTTAACTTGATGAGGTCAAGGCCTATTAACGTCTCCTTAGTGATGATTGACTAAAACAGGCAGTTTCTCTTTTCCAGCATAAAAAAGATGTGTTTGACAGTGCTCATTGGACTGACCAACACTCAGACCACTGAGAAAGTCCAAGGAACTCAGTGAAGAAGAATCATAAATTTACACAAGTTGGGAAAGTCTCTTGGAGCCATTTCTAAACAACTGCAGATTCCAAGATTACTTCAAATAAAAGTACAAATCATTTAGATGTGTCGCCACTTTGTCAAGATCTGGAAGAAGACCCAAAATGTCACCCTCAGATGAGATGAAATTGGATAGATTGTTCTGGTTCAACCCAGGAACCGCTAAGGCGCAAGCCTGCCATGACCTGGAAACTGCTGGAACATCGGCGTCACTGTCCACAGTGAAGCTGGTTTTACATCACGATGTGAGAGGGCATATACCATAAAAGAAGCCTCTGCCCCAAAATCGAAACCTTTAAGCTTGACTGAAATTTGCAGCTGTCCTCATGGATAAGTTAAATTCCTTCTGGAGAGCTAGGGTAGGCTTTCATACCTAAAAAGATTATACCAATTGTCATGCATGGTGGTGGTAGCGTCATGGTCCAGGCCTGTTTTGCTGCCAGTGGTACTGGTACATTACATAATGGACTAATTCTTCAGCCTCACCTCAAATCACAGCCAGAATGAAACTGGGTTTTCCAATAGGACAATGATCATAACTGGTTTTGGAATGGAAAAAGCAGGCCAACACTATGCTTCTGGAATATCCTTCCTAAGTCCTGACCTCAACTGCATTGTTTGACTTAGTGCAAAATCAGAAACAGAGCAAGTGTGTACACATTCAAAGTGCGCGCACACACACACACACACACACACGCACACACACACGCACACACACACGCACACACACACACACACACACACACACACACACTTATGTCTTAACATACATGGGTCTGATAGAGAAGCATGTAAGTTACCCTGCGTGAGGGTTATTACAGTACAGGAGCATGTCACAATAAAACATTTTTGGCCAGGAACAAAACAAAACAAATATTTCCACAATGTAAATCAGAATGTAGTGTCAGATGAAAAGGATCTGCTTCCTTCTGATGACTGATAAACCTGTTTTACATTTCCAAGTTTCACACAGAGGCAGGCATCTACAAACATTCCCGCTCCCGCAGTAGGATGCCTCATCTGTATTCACATCAGTCAGTGCCTCTCCTTGCATTGTGCTTATCAGCAGCTGTGATACACTGAACCATGAATGTAATGGTAATTGCACCACATTGTATATAATGCTTATATTTTAAATTTACTAGATCTGTTGTATTTATGTATATATGCTATTCTGCAAATAAATAATATTAATTTCCTGTAAATATTGCCTATCCGCTACTCTTCAAAAACACAGTGAGTCAGATATCAAATATAATCAGTGTTTAAGGAGTGTAGTAAGCTGTGGAGGTCATGGGAAGCTTTTAGCTGCATAACAATTTACTCCAGTTACAATACTGACTGACAACACCCAGGTAATAATCATTCTGGCAGATGTTTATGTTTCCCAAGGGCTTGCTTAAATGTCCTGCAGCAACCATGTAGGTTCTTTGTCCCTAACTCTGTAGGATATTAGCTGTGGCAGGAGGAGCATACTGTTGGCCGTAGGTACATAAATTATGCGATAAAGCAGTGTTAAAGGTTTGATCAGGTTTAGACACAAAAACACGATACTTAAAATTAGAGAAAGGTCAGATTACTGGTGGAAACAGAACATTTGTCACCATTCTTCATTCATGTAAACTTCAAGTTTAAAGGGTCTCCCAAGTCCTCCTTATGCAGACTTGCTGGCTCTAATGTGGATGCTTTAAAAAGACGGAAGAGAGCACAGGAACTGCTTTAAGATAGCAAGGAGAGGAGCTACAAAAACCCCCCCCGAAAAATGGAGAAAGAGATGGGCCTCTTGAAACAAGTAAACTTCAGGTACACCACTGAGCTGATCACTTTGCCCACTCATGCAGGCATACATAACAGTTGGTCACTGTCCTAATTGTAAAATTTCACTTTTGGATAAGATGAGTAAACAAAAATGCTACGTCTGAAACAGTTCTGTTCTATTGACTGATCTTGACCTTCTTGGTGACCCTGCTAACGGCCCTGATTCCAATTCTGTGCCATAATTGGTCATTAGTCGTTATCCAAAAAGCCTCAAATTTGGCACCGCAGCAGTACACCTGCCAAGTTTGAAGCTGACTGGATGAGTGGTCACAGAGAAAGAAAATGAACAGATGGACACAGACACATACAGATTTCTCGATTTAGTGGAGAGATGACTTGGTGGATTAACAGCTTGTTCTTGTGTCACAGACAGACTAATTAATGAATGCATGTTTGCTCTTTGTTTTTCCGGAATGTCACCCGACTATCCGACAAGGAGAAGGCAACGATGAAAAAGGAGGGAAAAAGGAAAAAAGGGCAGACTGAAAAGGAGACAAAGAAGAATAGAAAGCAACAAGAGGTTAGAGGAAAAGAAAGAGAAAAAGAGACGCTGCAGGGGAACTGTATGGATCTATTGGGGAAAAAAGGATGCCTATATGAAAGTGCACATTTTGAAGGATTTTGAAGGATTTTGGTTGAAGCTCTAACTAATCTTTTGCACTCTTAAATGAATATTTCTTTGGTTTTGCTGGAAGCTCTACATACATCTCCAGTCTTCTTTTAATCAAAGGTAGCTATCACCTGTAATAAACTTCTTGTACAAATGACTGATGGGGTCTTTTTATATGACACAGCCTTGATTAAATTCATTTTTCTCAGCGGGAAGAAAAATGGCACCTATGCAAAGCAAAATGTGGACGTTTGATGTTGATAAGCCAATGTGATCTCTGAATTAAAGGAATAGAGTAATTACTTTGTTGTATCGTGATTTAAAATGTATAATTTAATATCTTAAGATCATACTTTGAAAGCCATGTGAGTCCATATGAGGCAGGTTATACAGTCTTTCTTTAATTAAATGGATATGACGCCTGTGAATGTGTGTGTATGCATTAATCACAATTACTTTTTAATAGCATTAAATATGTGCACGGGTCTCACGGGAGATGGGAGACTGATGCATTAACCTTTGCTGCACCCAAACACCTGCCCACCAATTACAAGCCAAAAGAGAAGAAAAGAAGAGAAGAGAGGAAGAAGACACACTCTGACAGTGCTGCAACACATTTAGACAATGCAAAAGAGGGTTGCCCCAGATCACACTGCCTCCATAATGTATTAGTAACTTGTTCTTGAATAAGCTTCTACAGGACGTGAGAGGAGAGCACAATATAAATAGAAGTGACTAAATGAGAGACATGCCACAGCAAAGCTGTTAAAGCTCTAATGTATTTTCACGAGAGTTGCCTCAATCTGCATAGAAACTACAAAACATCAATGAATGCTCAGTAATGCACAAAAAATTATAGATACTAAATGCTCTTAGAGTTGGACAAAGAAGGAACAATAAAGTGCAGCCCATGTGTTTTCTGCCACTATTTACTGTCGTCTATAATGTATCAGGGCACATCTGGCACGTAATGCTATATGGATGATGGTTGACCACATGGACGATTTTGCACACTTGGGGACAAACTGATAAGACACTTCCCTGTCACGTATGCCACGTTCTGTCTCTGAAAGAGAGCAGTTCCTTTACACTTGGTTTCATGTAGTATGTTGGAAATGTTACAAATCAGGAAAATAAATTCTGCAAAAATTCAAAATAAAGATTAAGACAGGATATATATATATATATATACATATAAGATTATCCCCAATGATAAATAGAAAATATGATAAATATTTCAGACTTATGTCCATTTTAATAATTTAGATGAGCATAACTTTTGGCCTGTGGGATTTCAAGAGATGAGAGGGGAAACCACTCACTTACAACCTGTCTGTCCAAGAGATCGCGTTACTGCATTAGGATGATGAGAGCACCTGCTCCCCTGCACAGCTATTATCAGACACTGAATGGAGGTCAGTGTTTATGATGCTAAATTAAAATCTGATGATTAATAATTATGTGTGCTGGTGGAGGAAGAGATGAGAAGTGAGATTAAGCTTTACCAGAAGACTGGACCATATAAATAATAACAGTTTTATACTCTCTATATAAAATATTATTAAAACAGCCCCCC
>VUQK01034480.1:0-12193 GCA_015106715.1 Bujurquina vittata
GTATGTTTTAACGAGGGGGGCAATCACTTTTTCACACAGGGACATGATGGTTTGGATTTTTTTTCACCTTTACTACTACACACCTTCATTTACAACTTGCATTTTGTGTTTACTTGTGTGAGCTTGTCTGAGCGAAATCCGGAATGTTCTTGAAATGAAAAACGTCAAGCATCATGAGTTAGCTACCACTGAGTGGCTCCTGAAGTTCTACTATCTCATGGACATGACTAAGCATCGGAACCAGCTTAATGTGAAAATGCAAGGCGCTGGAAATACAGTCTTATCCCTTCAACAAGCAGTGTTTGCATTTGAATATAAGCTGGAACTCTTCGTCGCCGACATTGAAACCGATCGTTTACTACACTTTGAAAAACTGGGAAGTTTAAAGATGCATGCACAGCAAGTGACCCTGCTCAACATCTTGATCTCCAGCAGCTAGCGGGCTTCACGTCTAATCTCCTGCAGTCATTCAAAGCGCGCTTTGGAGAATTTCGTGAGCCCAGTCGTCTGTTTAAGTTCATCACCCATCCACATGAGTGTGAAGTGGACAGCGCCGACCTGAGATACATCCCTGGGTTCTTTGTCAGAGATTTTGAGCTACAAGCTGCTGACCTGAAGGCCTCAGACATGTAGGTGAATAAGTTCGAGTCACTGAATGAAGATTTGGAAAGACTTGCACGACAGCAAGCAGAGTTGGCGAGCAAACACAAGTTGGGAGAAATGAAAAAAACTTCAACCCGCGGACCAGCTGATTGTCAAAACGTGGAATGCGCTTCCTGTCACATACCACACACTGCAGCGTGTGAGTATTCCTGTACTGACTCTACGTATGCATGTGAGCAGTCTTTCTCACATCTAAAGAACATTAAGACCAATCTACGATCACGTTTAATGGGTGGAAGTCTCAATGCCTGCATGAAACTTAACCTCACCACCTATCAACCAGATCACAAAACCATGCAGCACCAGAAGTCGCATTAAAGTTAAGAAGCACTTTATTCATCATTGGTTAGCAACAGCATAACAACGTTATTTAAAAGAATTCGGAGACTTGTTGTACTTTAAAGGTGCTGGTCTTACATAAAATGCACACATTTACTTGTATTTAGTGAACATACTGTATGGCTTTCACGGAATTACATTTTAAAATATGTGGTGTTCATGGCTCTCTCAGCCAAAAAGGTTCCCGACCCCTGTCATAGTAGAAGAGTCCGAGTGGTGAACTGGCCTGCATGCAGTCTAGACTCCACCAACACATTTGGTGAAAACATTTGGTGCATCATGAAATGAAAAATACAACAAGGAAGACCCTGGACTGTTGAGCAGCTAAAATCAGATATAAGCCAAGAATGGGGCAACATTCCTCTCCAAAGAGTCCAGCAGCTGCTCTCCTCCCAGATATTTTAAGACTGTTGTTAAAGTAAGAATAAAAATGGCCCTGTCCCAACTCATTTTTACATTTGTTGTTTCCAGGTACTATCGATAAACAACACAAATTAGCACTACCATGTTTTCTATTAATACTGTGCTTGACAGTATTGCAGCTGCATCACTCTACATGTGGGGTTACAAGATTTTTTTATTCTTTTTTTTTTCTATTCAGGCCTAACATATGTCAAGTCATATATCATTATAAAATTTATCATCCACATCTAGCTCAGATACACCTCAGGGGTGGACTTTGTGATAGTAATTGGACAGGCTGATTAAAACATATGGAGGCATGATGGCTTTAATGAGCCCTTGATGATAATGCTACAGGTTGGGTAAAAGTAATGATACTGGCATTACAACTGGCTCACCCGTTGGCTAGAGCTCAATTACATGGCATGATATGATGTGTTGACTGCCTTCCAGGTCCCATTATATGGTGTTAGAGACCAGATGAACCAACGAGGAGCATCTGCCAGGGTTCATTCCGCCTGTGATGGTTTTTATTTATGCTGAAAACACTTTTTTGCCAAACACACATCGTCCTCATTTGAAGGAGAAAAATGAAAACTAATACAAATGCAACATGAAGGCATCACTCATAAACTGTAAATCTGTTTATGACTAATATAGATGATGGTTTTCCTAGACTGTATTTATTTAATATGCTCAGAACTGGAGTCCCTTGTGCCATTTCATGGTGAAGACTGTAAAATTGACACGGACCTTTCAAAGGATGACTCGTTGCGTTCCTTCCCGGCAGCTCACTGAATAATTCCCAAAGACATAGTAATGACTGACTGGGATGGAATTCAATTTCCTGATTATTTTGTTATTATTATAATTACAATATGTCCACACAGTAAATGGATTACATTTAACATAGTGCAGTTAAGAAGCCTTACATCAGAGGCAAAAGAAATGACCTGACATTTCCATAATGGCTTACTGTTACTGCACAAGTCTTTTTTTTTTCTCATTTATAGTTGCTGTCATTCCGGCTGCAGCATACAAATCCCCCTTTTTTTACCCTGGAAAACTCATAATTCCTAAGCTCACTACAAAGGGTGTAAATTGAAGAGGCTGCTCTGCGTCCTTTGTGCAATTTCCCCAATCAGGAGTGGCCTAGTTTTGAAAGTCAGGAACAGTTTCTAAAAGCGTTCAGTCTCCCAACTTCTAGAGATTCTTTCAGTGACTTTGAAAGGGAGTCAGTTTGTCCTCCTGTAATGGGAAGTTCAGTTCACTCAAAGTGCTTGTTCACAGGGTTTTCAGCATCTGTCCATGACTTGTCACGGTGCTGCTGCGAGCCAAGCCTCTGCGTCACTCCGCCTTCTCCAGAGTCCTGTCTTTTAAAACATCAATGCATCATTTGATCATCACCTTGTACTGCTGCTTTTGGTCTCTGGCATGCCTGCTCCTTGCCAGTAGGGGGCAGGAGGGATCCATATTTGATCCTCTCCATTATCTAGTGGCTTCTATCTAATTTGGGGCAGGAGGTGTAGCAGGGAGGATGCTTTTAAGCTCCACTGCCTCTATAGACCCAGATGCATGCAGGTAAAGTCTGCTGCTCCCAAGGTCAGCCATCTGAGGACCAGCACTGACCGCAGCCACATCTCCTCTTCCACTGATGACCGCTGGACTAATAGGCTATGGGTTGCCTCTGCGACACTGAAAGTGAAACTGAAGTGAAATGACAGCCCCTCTGGATTATCTGAGATGCAGCTTTTTAAAGGTCCCATATGGCAATTGTCAGAGGCGAGACTGTTTGAGGGGAACTCTCCATATCCTATTTCATTAGCCTTGTCTGCTGTTGTGGATGAGATGTAATGTGGTGGCAAAGTGCATCTCAACATCCCCTTCTCCGATGGTAGCTGTCATATCACCACCAGGGCAAATAAGCTTAGTCATGGGTATTGAGCTTACTCCCTCACTCGCTTTTGTGTGTGCTGATTGATGGCGCGTAATCTATTAAGAGGATTTGGTGCTAGTTTGAAATTGAGGGCAGAAGTGCCTGAGAATTAGCTTTCTTAATGTCAGGAAGTTCTACAGGAACAAGAGGTGAGGGTGACTTCAGTGGTGATCTGGGAAAAACTCATTAGCCGGAAAAGCTGTTTAGTAGCAACAAACAGTCTATGTGTCCACAGATAAGGAAAGCAGAGAGGATACGTTTTGATTCATTACAAACTGTGGAAGAAATGGATATTTCATCACTCCCCAACCTCAGCCTTTAATTATGTAAGAGTGTATGAGTCAAAGAAAAATAGGAACTTCTGTAATCAAACCTCCCGTCCTGAAAAGGTATGAACATATTCAAATTACTCATGATAACTACAAATGTGTCATACATTTCACAGTGTATTAAACAACATATAGCCTCACATCCCCATATATGTACACCAATTAATTATACAACGATTTTTGACACATACAATATAAAGGGTGACCGGCAGGGCGTAGGGTTGATTGCCTGGTTCTTCCCATTCAGCTGACTCCTCAGGACTTGTCTTACTGTCCACAGGTACTTGGCAGTTGCAGGTTTCCTAGCGACCGCTTCATAGTTCCCATTTGCCAGTGGGATTCCAAGGTGCTTTTAGCTATCCTCAACGTCTACAATGTCACCTTCTAATAGTGTAACAGTATCAGTTCTGACTACCTTCCCTCTCTTTGTCACATTATACTACACTTCTTCAATCCCAATTACATTCCTATTTCATTGCTGTAGATCCTGGGGACCCTTACCGGATCCATGCCCTGGCCGTGATTCAAACCCCCAACATATTGCCCACAACAGCAGGTTCACAAAAAGCACATATGCCACACATGAACAAGTCTGGAGACACTGTGGCGAGCATTATGCTGCCTGAAACATCACTGAGCATGACCTGTTTGGGTAGGTCAGCGACAGTCTGGGAAGGCATAACCTTGGAGGGTTGCACAGTGTATTAAATTACAAAAATGTAATACACTTGCTTCTGCTGAGATGTCTTCTTTTTTATTTTTTGGGAGTGTTTCTGTATGCAAATGGATGATTTGAGAACAAAGGCTGTTATATGCTTGACAAATTGTAAAGCCCCTTAAGGCAAATCACAAAGACTCATTTGCTCCAAATAAAGCTTTCAGTGCCACCATTGTTTTTCTCTCTGTGAAGTCACTTGGATGTGCAGGTGGTCGGCACCATTCAGAAAGCAGGATCAAAGGAACTAGGATTTTACAGACAAGGTCCCTCACCTTTGGAACTTGTCTTCCCTTAAGATCTAAAGAATGTTGGCTATCAAGAACGTGAAACATAAAAAAAAGAAACAAAAGCTGAGTGAGTGATTTGGATTTTTACAGAATAATTTTGGAGAAACATTTAATCCACATATCCACAAGTGATATACTTAAATAGATATTAGCTTTACATTGTTTTATTCAACATTAGTATAAATAACCCTAGACCCTAAGCTGGTGTAACAACACCAAACTACAACATTTCACAGGATTCTTCTCGTGACAGGTTGTCTGTCTGCTGCTCTTTGCCACATCTGCTGTTACTGTGGCCCGGGCATGTGGGATAAAACAATAAAGATAATTAGCACAAAATAATTTCCTTCATAGAAATATGAGACATGGTCAATGTAAAGTTAATAAAAGTTGTGTTGCATCCATGTTTTCACAGGCAGCACGACAGGCCAAACCAGAACCAAACCAATCCTATGGCCGGGATAGAGTTAGAGCCATGTCAGGTCAGGCTGACACACACTGCACAGAGAATAGGAGGAGCAGCTGGTAGCACCATGTGTGCTGATGTGCGTGCAGCCATACACAGCAGTATGTTAGGAGTGTGTGAGCGAAGTAAGAGAAAACTACAACAGAAAATGTTAAAAACTTGTGCAATGGTGTTACTGAACAAGACATTCCATCAGACATGGCCTGACGCTCGGAAGACGAGGATGCCGTTGAAAAGAAGGGTCACAGGAATTCAGCAGTGTCAAGATATCTGGCTATTTAAAGTACAATAAAGAAGCAGAGTAGCAAACATGTCGAATTGTGTTGAAAGCATGTTTCCACAAATGCAGTTAACACCACAAATCATCTGAGGCGGTGTCATCCTTTACAGCACATAAGACTGCAAGATTTTACAGGCCCAAACAGTTTCACCAGTACCTCAATACAACGATGAAGAGACAGTGATATCAGGAATGTAACAGCCTACTTTATTGTAACAGACATAATGGTAGTAAGCACAATTGAAGATGATGAATTTAAGCAAAAAGCAAATGTAATTAAAGTAATTAACCCTTGTTAGCAGCACCCTGGCCTTAAACATTTCTCTCAGATGTGCAGCTTTACCAGTCGCAGAGAGACAGCTGTAACACACTCTTGCGATATCGCTCGGCCCTATTGTGGACAGACAGCTCTATCACTGATTCTTATGTCCAAAGAACATATTTACAAAATAGCCAATGTGTACTCATTGGAACCAAAACAGTTTTCACTCCCAAGTGGTCACATCGCGATTCTTGGTCAGGAACTGTAGTGCATTCTAACATGCTGCGCACCCCTTTACAATCTTTTTACCCATTTCCATAATTTCAATAGAAGTGCGTGTCAGAAGCAGACAGGATAAATCGACTATGTTTGTGTTGTCTCTACTGAGGGATGCGTGTCAGTAATAACCGAGGATGAGTTGAGGAAAGAAACGTCAGAGAAGCATGTGGCTTGTGTTTAATATTGTAAAAGATGAATTTCAAAACAGCTGCACCACACAGGAATCAAACTCTTGCCTTCTGGATGGACTTTTGCAGTGATTTTTTTTGTTCCCCCTCACAAATTGAAGCTAAAGGGGTTGATAATGATGCTTTGGGGGTATGTCTCCTGTTGAAATGTGACAAGAAGGGGTAACAAGCTGAGAGTGAGGATTGTGCTGAAAAACAATGCGTGAGCTGCCGCTTCCCATAAATTACATCTCTATTTGTGAAAGAAAAACGTGCTGTGAAAATGTGCATATTTCAGACAAGGTGTACACATTTTTTTTCATACAGGAAGCTAACCCTGATACATGCATATGAAAAAAAAATAGTTATTCTGGAGTGGATGGAGGACCTCGATAATAGTCCTGAAGGAATTTTGTTTTAGATTTTCTGTTTTTAAGTGCTGAGGTTCCAACGGTGTTCTTTGAGTTTGTGCAGAACCAGAGGAGCACGGAGGGCTTGTCTGATAAACAGTGGAATGCCTCTTCATCTTTACCCTCTGATTTCTTGTAAATTCTGATGAATTATGGGAGTGCCTACAGTACATCCATTAGAAAGACTACGGATTGGGTGGTTCAGTCTCATGCATGTGCATACAAGTTCTCGATGACTGACATTTCCAAAAGAGGACGGCTTTATAATTCTAATAAAACCAATGCATACATACTTTCCTGGTTTTGTGCTAACATGCAGTTTTATGCCCATCTGTTTATCAGCTGTAATGTTTTTATTTTTTTCTGGCACGTCTCCCATGAAGGTAAATCCATTGCCAGACTCATAACCTTTTTCTAATAACCTTAGAGAGCACTTCAGATCTCAGCAAGATGGCACTACAGCCAGAACTATCAAAGAAAAAACAACCCTGGATTTCAGAAGAAAGATGCCAAAGTAAATGAGACCACAGACTGCTGTTGATGTTGCAGTGCTTTGTTCATTAATTTCTGTCAATTGTGTCATTTTGACTGCAATCTGGAAGTTTCACTTAATCTTTGCTAGTTTTTTAGTAGAACCCCAGAAGCATTGTTCATAAAATGTTTTTCTACCACAGGCAACAGAGGTGTATATGTCCTTTTATTACTGCCAGCCTGACTGAGAGGCCAAATAAGAAATACTGGCCTTATAACGTGCAGCTTGTCTTCAGAAATTTACAAGAAAAACAGTGAGGCCCTTTGAAGAGAATTAATATCCGAAATCATTTTGATCAGACAAGCTGGGGAGAAGATTCATTCTTTGTTGCCCTTCTTATTGGATTTTACTTTGTTTTATGTGAAAGGGTTCTGAACTGTTGGCTTCCAAGAGTTTGGTGGCCATTTGATAAGAGAGCACTGTAATGATTTGGCGGCGCGGTTACCCCCTCGAGAGCAGGGGCAGCAGTGACAGCTGGGAAAGGACGAGACTGTGTTCCTCAGCGTGGAATTGCTGAATGTCAGACAGATGTAGAGGGAAGTCCATCAAAGTGGAGCTGAATTAGTTGTTATTTATGCCTTTGCGCTACCTTTGCCAGAAATTTTTTCAAGAGCATGGCCCCTCAGACAGCATATCTAATCTATGGCAACAAGTTGAATTGATGCTTTGAAGCTCAGTGCAACTGTAAAAGTAACAATTATACGTATTCTTTCAGAATGACTTCTCAGAGCTTGTGCAGGCAGAAAACAGATGCAGACACAGAAAACCTCACCAAATATGCTTATCTGAGGATCATTTCTGTTGACACTATGCAAATTAATTTGGGGGCCCTTTGGACACTAAAGATTAACATTCATTTGAAGCTGTAGTTGTGGCTCCAAAGTCCTGTAATCAAGCCTGGAGTCCTACTGCTTTGGTCTTTAACATTGCCGGTCTGTTAAACTGCTAAATGCTTCATTACGTTTAGCAGTTAACTGCTAACTTAGTCTGTTGTTAATCCCGGCAGCAGTAGGTGGGTTCACACACAGCCGGAATGATCTCAGCCTGTAATTTGTAATTAGTTGACATAAGTAGACAGATATTAGCTACACAGATAAAATAGGATCAAGTTCCCTGGTTCTTTATTTTGGTTTTCAATCTATTAAATGTTTTTCAGTCTGTTTTTATGTGTGAAACAGCTTACAGGAATAACGTCCTGTTAAGATACATTTGGTTTGATATTGTACATTATCTAACTTAATGACTTCCAGGAAGTTGTTTCTACAAGCTTTTAAGACTCCTAGAAACAAAGACAAAGAAGCCATTTGGTTCTGGTAAACTAACAAACAAACAAAACAATTAATTTTCACCTGCAATGAAGCTGAAGGAATGAAAACAGTTGAAGCTAAATTCCTCTGCATACAGTAGCTAAATGGAACTGCACAGTCAGATAAGTTGGGCTCTGGCACACAACTTTTATCTTCATTCGCACACGTTCACGCTGCCAGAACAAATATCACGCCAAGTATGGAGAAGCATTAAAGTTGGTTCTTCACTAAAATAGATTTTTTTAGCCTAAATGTCAGGAATGCTCCATGTTTCAGCACCAACTGTGATCTATGAACATCAGAGAATGCAACATGCAGTTTACATACTTGAGGATTAATGAGACTCGGTGAACCAATCCTAAACTTGGTTTGTCAAAAAGTTAAACAAAGCCAAAAATACATAGTGCTTCCAGCTGTTTGAGTTTATTAAGTGAAATCTAGACACAGACGGTCATTGAGAACCATCTAATCATCACTATTTAAATTCAATGATCTTTATTGAGATAAAAGTTTAAATGAAGGGGTATGGCCATAATGATTAATTTCATATTAATATTAGTGTGTATTAATTATACACAATATTTGCTGTATTTCACTTGTGAAAGAATGCGGCAATGAGGGGCCTGCAGCCTAAAAAATACATTTAGGTGTGTCAAAAGCTGTTGAAGTTTGATAATGTATTACATATGGACTTGTTTAGGAAATTGTTTCCTGAGCAACAAAGGCAGCAGCCTTGGACTGTAATAATTTAGGATATTATTATTCTCATCTCCTAAATACACAGTTACAGTGCCAGACTTTTAAAAAGGATCATTTCACCCAAATGACTAATATCCACCCAC
Organism: Bujurquina vittata; assembly: GCA_015106715.1. Classification (NCBI taxonomy): domain Eukaryota; kingdom Metazoa; phylum Chordata; class Actinopteri; order Cichliformes; family Cichlidae; genus Bujurquina; species Bujurquina vittata. The sequence continues at coordinate 9,220 of VUQK01034480.1, forward strand.
CTCTCTTTCGGTCTCAGTCCAACTTATATTTGAAAAATGGCAGCTCCATAATACTCTGGAAGGTTGTCACTAGTAACTCTTCTCACATTACCCATAGTCGTTTGACCTATTGTTCACAAAAATATAATAATTGGTGCAGCTTTTAGCTGACCTGACCGGCTAAATCGATCAATATTATCCACACTGGTTACCACACACTTTTCCTTGCTTTTTTTCTTGCTCAGAAATAGGATGCCCTTTTTTCTAACCTAATTTGCTTGGTCATTTTTTAAACATGGGAAACAGCCATTAGTGGAAAACACAGAAAAAACCTAACAAACAAACAAACAAAAAAAAAAGTTAAACTGCTGAAAAAAAAAAGATGTGACACTCCACAAGACATGAAAACAGGTTTGGCATGGAAGGAAACCATGGTTTATATGCATTTTCAGGGGAATTTTCTTTTATAATTAAGCTGTCAGGGCTGTTATGTGGTGTCATTATGTAGCTGCTCAGAGATATGCACCAATCAATAATATCATTTTGCAGGAAAATTAGTCACAATTACAGTATAAATGTCATCTTCTAAAAAAACATTACCCATTATTGGAACTGAAATGAAAATGCTAATTATCATTCATTTCTACTAGAATTATCATATGTGAGAAAATGAGTCTTTATAGCCATTCCAAAGCTGAACAATTGCTTAATTAAAGTGGCAGGTGTTTAAAGCTGCCTGGCTATTTTAGAGAACTGTAAGAAGAAAACAAAGAGAAGTAGATGTCTCACATATTGTCTTGATTACAGATCATACATCAAATTTAACAGAACTGAAATTACATTTCTGTTTATTTTTAAAATAAAATTATCCAGCTTGATGGTGGTATAATATATTTGTCACATCATGTAGTTTGCTTTGGACATAAAGCAATAAATATTTAATGCACTTTTTATGGGTCAGGTTGTAGATACCATAATGACACAGTTTCTGGACTCCACAGACTCCACACTTTTGGAACCAGCCACAAGTGGTCACTGGAGGAACTGCAGTTATTTTTTAGCATCCAGTATGTTGCCTCTGAACATACTGTAAGTCATTCAGCAACTACATTGCACCAAAACAATTCAGTTGCCTAAAGGTGTGATTTCTGGGTGTCAAGTACTCCTTGACATAAAGTGGAAATTTTAAGCTAATGACCAGTTTAGGAAGTTTGACCTTCTTTTGAATGGCACTGATCAAGAATGACCCTCCAATCTCATTGTACATCCTGTATCATGAAAATAAAGGCATTTATTTATTTATTTATTATTCTATTCTATTCTATTCTATTCTATTCTAGTGGCTAAACTTCCAGATGCTGTTGTCCTGCAGACGTTTTAGCTTCAGAAACAGACAGAAAATGCTACATTTGTTTTGTTTTTGTCAGGACAGAAGGACGATGTGGCAAGCCAGATTTTTGCAGGCTGGAATTTGACTGTTATTAAACAAAGAAAAGGGAACAAACACTATATTATTGTAGCTTAATTTTACGTTTTGACTTTGGTTTTAGTTTTAACCATAAACAGCATCTTAAAGATGCACCTATCCACCATGACATCACTCAGTGGTTAATGATAGCCTCGAGCTGAGTGATTTCGGCATCGCCATCTTGGTGTTTTCACAGCTGATTTGACCAGTGAGAGGTGGACATGTCTGTGAAACCGAGAAGACTGCACGCTGTGACCGTCTGCATAGTTTTTTTTTTTAATTGAATTGTCTCTTAGGGTGCTAGCCAGGTCTGTCTCCTGACATGCAAGATCTTCCTCTGCTTGCATCCTTTGTGTGGTTAGAGGTTTTCTGTTACAGAGGAAAAGATTTGTCAGCCTGAATATTAAATGACATCAAACCTGACACTAGTTTCAAGTAAAATCACTAAAATCATAATTCAGTTCAATTCAATTCAATTTTATTTATATAGCACCAACTCACAACACACAGTTGCCTAAAGGTGCTTTGTATTGTATGTAAAGACCCTACAACAGGGGTATTCAACTCCAGGCCTCGAGGGCCGGTGTCCTGCAGGTTTTAGATGCATCTCTACTTCAACACACCTAAGTCAGATAGAAGCCATTAGCAGGACTCTGGAGAACTTCAGTACATACTGAGGAGGTAATTCAGTCATTTGATTCAGGTGTGTTGGATCAGGGACACATCTAAAACCTGCAGGACACCGGCCTTCGAGGCCTGGAGTTGAATATCCCTGCCCTACAATAATACAGGGAAATCCCAAAAGTCAAAACGACCCCCTATGAGCAAGCATTTGGTGACAGTGGAAAGGAAAAAACTCCCTTTGAACAGGAAGAAACCTCCAGCAGAACCAGGCTCAAGGAGGGGCAGTCATCTGCCACGACTGGTTGGGGCTGAGGGGAGAGAGAGAGAGGACAAAAGACATGCTGGTGAAGAGACACAGAGATTAATAATAATTAATGATTAAATACAGAGTGTAGTATAAACAAAGTCAATAAGGTGAATGAAAAGAAGCAGTGCATTATGGGAACCCCTCCCCCCAGCATCCTAGACCTATAGCAGATTAACTAAGGGGTGTTTCAGGGTCGCCTGCTCCAACCCTAACTATAAGTTGATCATAAAGGCACATTTTTAGCCTAATCTTAAAAATAGAGAGGGTGTCTGTCTTTCGAATCCAAGCTGGGAGCTGGCTGTCCCTCCCATTCTACTCTTAAGTATCCTAGGAACCACAAGTAATCCAGAGAGTGAAGTGCTCTGTTGGTGTGATACGGTACTATGAGGTCTTTAAGGTAGGATGGGGCCTGATTATTCAAAGCCTTGTACGTGAGGAGAAGGATTTTAAATTCTATTCTTGATCTAACAGGGAGCTAATGAAGTGAAGCCAATATAGGAGAAATCTGCTCTCTCTTTCTAGTCCCTGTCAGTACTCTAGCTGCAGCATTTTGGATCAGCTGAAGGCTTTTTAGGGAGCTTTTAGGACAGCCTGAT
>VUQK01034481.1:8335-21335 GCA_015106715.1 Bujurquina vittata
ATCAAAGGAGGGAGGCCAAATTATAAAAAATTTAAATTAAAAAAAAAAAAAAAAGGTGGTAAGTTTATGACAAGTAAACTTGGATATTTTCTGACATATTTCATTAATAAGACTGCATAAACCAGCACTATTAAATCTTGGACACTTTAGGCTTCCGCAACCTTCGTATTTTCATAATAAATAGCTTTACTGCCTCTCTGAGATCAGACGGCATTGCAGTGTGATGCGAAGCTCGACTGACAACATTATAAAGTTCACTAAGGCCTCGCTGCACCTCCCAGGTGACACTCGGGCCACAGGAACTGCCCGACAGGTGTGAGCTTACCTTGGCGTCAGAGTGCCTGGTCTTCAGGAGGATCTGATAGTTGAGGGTCTTCCACTGCGAGTCGTCAGCCATTGCCACTGAGAACTGCCCAACGCAGGGCACCAGGTGCTGGGTGACACGCTGCTGGTACGGCTGCTCACCGCCGAGTCGGTTCTCCAGCTGGAATTAAACAGAAACCATCTCAGAGCTTCATTTAAAGAACCTTTCCTTGAACTTACCTTCACTGAGTGCCCTGAAGAAACCGGGACCTTCAGGTTACTGAACATTTGTTCAGGATGAACACTAAACCATCAGAGTTCAGACACACAAAGTGACAATTACGTGACTATGAGAGCTTTACCGCTCCCGTTTCACAAACTGAAAAATAATAACAGGTAAAAATCATTATTCTGATGTAATTAATCATAACTTTAACTAAACAAAACATTGTTTATGTGACCTGACGATGTCCCTGTGTCTCACCTGGTCAACGAGCGGGCTCAGCAGGGCGTCGGCTCGCTCCCGGCTCAGGAAGCGCTGCGTGTCGTACTGGAAGATCTTGTAGAGACAGTCGAGGACGTAGTGCAGCAGCAGGCAGCTCTTCTCCTCGCCATCGTCCTCAGAGCCAAACAGCAGCGGGTCTGAGACAAACAGGAAATCCACAGCCAGCAACATACATCAGAAAACAACAACAAAACAGCAAAATAATCTAAAATATTTACATAAATACAATGAAATATTTACAAGAAATAAGGTGAAATTAATTAAAATAATTAAGCAAAAATAATGATTAATCTGGGTAATAAATTAATAATTAATAATAAAAACTGTAATAATAATATGAAAAAATAAAAATAAAATACAAAATGTTAAAATCATTAAAAGAAATTACCTAAACAGAAAATTATTAAGTAATTAAAGATTTAAATAAAATTAGTAAAACATGCATAATAAAATAAGCTCATTCAAATACATTAAACAATAAAAAATGGAATAAATTAGAAATAAAACTTTATAAAAAATTATAAACTACTTTAAAAACTCTTGAATTAAAGTACAAACCTGTGCTGGAGCTGCTGGTTTGTCTCAGCACGTCTGCGAATGGTTTCACCAGGTTTCCAGCGAACAGCACGAAGAGTCCTTTGAGGCGCTCGGCGATGCGGTCGGACAGTCGGTAGAAGGTCAGCAGACGGTCTTTACGGTCTGATTTACTCCAATCAAAGAGCTGAAAGTCAGACAGACAATTACTGGCACCTGGAGAGAAACTGAGATGGCGGCTGCATCTTCGAAGCGGCGGCGTTACCTTGAAGAAGAGCGGCCTGAATGTGACCTCAGACAGCTTCATCACCATGGCGATCAGGCAGTCGATCACACAGCCCTCGACCTGCGCCGTTTTCTCCAGATCGCCCTGAAGACGAGAGAGAAGAGTCAGAAAACACTGCGAACTGCTTCCTGTTTGTAAAGTAATCTAAGTACATTTACTCGAGTACAAACAGCATGTGAGAAACAGGAAGCTGAGCAGACCTGGCAGTGCTCGGAGCGGAAGTCGAGCGCGGTGAGGAAGAATGTGGTGAGCTCTGATTGGTGGAAGCTGAGCTGGTCTTTCTCCATGTGAGCAATGTGTTCCTTTAGGATGCTCAGCAGCGCCCCCAGCTGACTCTGCAGGGAAACAACACTGCTGAGGTGCCTTTAATTGATTTGAAAAGTTTCTGCTTTTTTTTCTTTTTTGAACATTTAAAAATGTTTTATAATATTTATACAGGGTATTACTGCTGTTTCCAGAGATTCTGCAGATTCTTTAGGTTGTAATTGAGGAATTTTTTATAAAGTTCAACATGGGAATTTGGAATTTTAAGACCATTTTAAGTCCAGGAATCCATCACTCATGTGTTTGAATCATTCTGGAAAGCCTTTAAAGAAGGGACCCAAAACTTTAACTTTATTGGTTAAAGCAGATTTTACAGTTTGTGGATTTGGAAAACAAACCTGAGGGCAGCTCAGCTCTTACCTTCTTGTTGACCACCAAGCTGTTGTAGCACCTGCTGATGGTGGGCAGTAGGACCCTCGGGGGTAGTTTGGTGGCGAGAGTGCTCTTTAGGGAGGCGAGACGGGTGGAGAGCTGGGCAAAGGACGAGGAAGAGGAGGAGGAAGAGGAGGCCTCTAGAAGCCGGGTTAGCCGACACACCTGCAGGAGGAAAGAGGAAGAGTGAAGAATTTTTAGAAATTGTTTTTAACAAGTCCGTGATTCTCGGGTCGGCACTTCCGGGGAGACTGGTGACCAATCAGTGAGTCCCATCTGAACAAGAGCAACATGAATAATTTGTGTGTTTGGAGGAAAAAGTCAAACAATCAGAAAAATACAAACTGCATCTTTTAACTGAGGATTTCATTTGTTAAGGGAAAAAAATATCCAAATCTACCCTGTGTGGAAAAGTAATTCCCCACCCTTTATCAAATCATGAATTAACTGTGATTAACCACATTTTTTGGAGCGCTTCAGAGTTCAGTTTCACTGCCACACCCGGGCTTGATTACTGCCAGACCCGCTGAATCAAGAAACCACTTCAATAGAACCTGCCTGACAGAGTGAAGCAGGGTAAAGGCCACAATCTAAAGAAACAGCTGAGAAACAAAGTTATTGAAAGGGTTACTAAGCCAATCCTAAGACTTTGGGACTGAGTGAACCACGGTGAGAGCTATTATCCACAAATGGAGAAAATCTGGAACAGTGGGGACTCTTCCCAGGAGCGTCCGACTATCAAAATGAATTCAAGAGTGCATCAACGACTCATCCAGGTGGTCAGAAGAGCCCAGAACAGCATCTAAAGAACTGCAGGCCTCACTTGGCTCAGTTAAGGTCAGAGTTTATGAGAAAAACTGAGCAAAAATGGCATCCATGGCAGAGCTCTGAGGAGAAAACTGCTGCTGACCAAGAAGAACACAAAGTCTCACATTTGCCAACAAACATCTTGATGATCCCAGAGATTTGGGGGAAAATATTCTGTGGACTAACGGGCAGAAGCTGAACTTTCTGGAAGGTTTGAGTCCCGTTACATCTGTAAAAACTAATATTTCACAAAAAGAACATCCAGGAGTTAGAGATGATGGTGGTTGTGTGATGATCTTGCTGTAATCGATGGAACCATGGATAATGATCTACCAGAAAATCCTGAAGGATGATGTCTGGCCATCAGTTTGAAGCCCTGAAGCTCACATAACCAGCAAGTCCACCTTTGAGCGGATTAAAAGAAAACAAACTGAAGGCTTTGGAGCAGCCTAGTCAAAGTCTGGACTTCAATCACATTCAGATGCTTTGACCTTTAAACAGGCCGCTCATGCTGGAAAACCCTTAAATGTGGCTGAATTCAAACAATTCTGCAAAGAAGAGTGGGCCAAAATTCCTCCACAGGAATGTGAAAGACTCACTGCCAGTTATCACAGATTACAGTTCTTGCTGCCGAGGGCGGCACAGCCAGTTATTAGTTTTAGGGGGCAGTTACTTTTTCACACAGGGCAGGTACGTTTGGATAGCTTTGTTCCCTTAATAAATTAAACCATCCTTTAAAAACTGCATTTTCTATTTATTTGCAACTCGGGTTATCTGTCTAATATTAAAATTAGTTTGATGGTCTGAAACACCTAAGTGTGACAGATTTTGAAGGTAACCGGAAAATGTGGAGAAAATTAAATGTGAGGAGCAACATGGTGTGAGATCCAGTACAAGCAGAGCGTGACCCTCACAATCATATTTATGCGTCTTCTCATTCATTTTAACCTTCCCTTTGTTTTTCTGATGCATTCAAGTGTTCACGGGTATAAACGCCTCCTACAGGTTTTACCTGCAAGGTGGTGTCGTGGAGGTACGGGCTGACGAAATGTGGCAGCGTCTCTGCGACCCGCTGCAGCGCAGTGACGGCGCTCAGCAGGTAGATCTCATTGGTCAGCAGCTCCTTCCTGTCTGTGAGCACGTGCAGTACGGCCGGCATCAACCTGCAGATCAAACACATGACAGTCAGCTGACTGGCAGGCGCCGCCCCCAACCCAAAGGTGAACAATGGGTGTCACAGACCTTGGTAGCTGCGGGATGGCGAGGGCCTTCAGCGTGCTGACCACTTCAGCGATGCAGAGCAGAGCGCTGCCCGTCACGTTCTTCTCTTCATCTGCCGCCATGACGATCTCCACCGTCTGCAGCAGCACGGGAACAAATGCCTCCTGGTGGTCAGACCCAAAACTGCGGCAGAGCAGCTTGAGGCTGAAGAGTGCTGTCTGTCTGTTGATGGCCTGTTCCGCCTCATCCGCAAACTTCCCATGACCTTTACCCACGATGCACAGCAGGTCGCTGATCAGCTGCAGGAGCACCGTAACCTGAAACCAGATACGAAGTTAATCGCATTGCTTCGTACTGAACACACCGTGTGATCACCAGTGTGTGCATGTTTTATTGTTACACATCTATGTATCAAAATCTGCTCTGAGGTGAACTCTGACATCACTTCCTGTTACAGTTCTTTGCATTACCTGCTCTGCGTCCCACTGTGTCCTGTGCTGCAGTTTGTTGTTCAGCAGGTCCATGGCCTTCCTCCTTACTGAAGCCAGCTCGTTTCCCATCAGCCCCCTCATCACTGTGATGAAGGTGTCCGTGGGCAGAAGGGCGTTCACCTGGACAAAGGTAAGAAGGTAAGCAGAAACTGAGTTTAAACGTGGATTCAGGGCACATTTACCTCTGAGCAGCTCCGTTTCTCCCTGTAAAAATGTTAATTTAAATAAAGCTTGATTCAAACCTTGTCCAGGACATCGTAGGCTTTATTGAGCAGAACTCTCCAGAACTTGGCGGTGGGTTTGTCGGCGTTCTCCTCAACACAACGAGCGACGCTGTGGATGTAGCGTAGGATCTCCTCCAGCAGCCTGTAAAAGAACACACCAAACGTTCAGCCGCTTGCCGAACGCTCACGCGAAAGCACGACATCACTGTGACACTCACTTCTGCTGCAGCGGCTGCAAAGACGCATCCTTATCATCGCTGCCGTCCGAGACCTGAAACACACAAAATCAAATGTTTATCACCGGCACAGTGGATTTACTCTCTTTACGGCCTTATTTTACATCACACACCTTCCCGATGAAGCTCGCCGAGCCGAGCAGCTGCGCCATGAAGGACACGGACAGGAACTTCAAGTGCCGCAGCTCTTTGCTGCTGTGAGCGTCCACGCTGAAGATCAGCTCCTCCACCTTCTCCTCCTCCTCTTCCTTCTTCTTTGCTCCTCGCCGGCTGACAGGCCGTTTCGCTGGAGCTGCAAGAACACAAAGACCCAGAACTCTGTCACCTATGGAGGCCCAAACTTGCCAAAAATCTAAAACTATATACAGAATTAAGTTTAAAATTTATTTCACTATTAATTGCTCTTCGTGCTTTCTTGTCTACATATTTATTTTGTTCTTCCTTTTAAATATTTAGATTGCTTTAAAACCTTAAAACCATATTTACGTCTATATTTATGTTCATAATCATGTTATGTTGTGTTCATAATCACTTCACTTTGTGTTTAAATAAGCTGGCAAGCAGAAATGTTATCACTAATTTGTGTGCAGTTTTTTTGTTTGGAATAATTAAGTTGGCAAATAAAACAAAGACAATTTATTTCTGTACTTTTAAATTATTTACCTTTGTATTTTTCCTGTAATTATTTATTTACTACATGGGGGGAAATAATTAAACTCAAAATTTAAATCAGCAATAAATTCATCAAATATTTATAGTTTTATACATAGTATTTATTTATTTTTTTAAATAGAGCTTATGGTGTTAAAATCTGCCAAATCAAACATATGGAGCTACCTGTTGTGGCGGCCTGTTGTAACGGATCTGAAAGTTCTAAATTGATTATATTAATTATTATTATCAAAATTAAATACATTAACAGAGGAATTGCAACGAAATAAACACAAACTAAATTAACTAAATTTTCCTCACATTATAGCGGGTAATTTATGTCGACACATTTAAAAAATGTTTTTTCCTTCAGACTTTGGCCGTGACAGACCTCTATACAAAAATATAAATAAATATTTATATTCATTTTAGTTTCCCATAAAACTTCCTGTATCTGTTGATCACATTTCTTCAAAACTCCTTTTCACCCTCACCATCGTCTTTGTCGTCCGGCAGCTGCAGCAGGAAGTTCAGGATGTTGACGAGCGAGGTCAGCTGATCGCTGACGTCAAAATGACAGCACAGAGAAATCCAGAAGTCCACATCTCTCTCTAGAGCCGCGTCCTGCTCGCAAGAAATAAAAACAAAACTTGCAAATCATGCAAAAACAAGAATGAGACAACAAGCTCCGCTCCACAGACGCAGGTGTTTGTCACCTTCTCGCTGGCAGAGCCGCTGCTCTGCGTGGCGTGCAGCTTGAACAGGAGGACCAACAGGACCCAAAGGAAGCGGGCGGGGCCAAGTGTGGTCACCAGCTGGCTGAGGATGGGCAGCCGACGGTGGTCAGGGACGTGGGGCAGCGCGTCGGCAAACACGTGCATAATCTTTGTCACCACAGCAGTCACACGAGAGTCGGAGCTTCCATCAGAGAGCTGCTGGGCCTGAAGGAGGAGGAGGAGTAATGAAGAATTTGGATACCAGAGCTAAGATAGAGAGATTTTTACTGTGTTCATTGAAATGGTCTCACCTGGATCAGGGCAGGTACGACCATCTGCACCGTCCTGTCAATGACTCTGAAGCTGTAAGCGTCGTCCAGTCTCATGATGTTGGCACCCATGAAGGTGAAGATGGGCATGATGTTGTGGAGAACTTTCTCCTGCAGAAGGACGAGCAACAAGAAATATTTTTTCTTTTTAGGTGTTTTTTTTTTTTTTAAATGGAGGAATAAAAGTGTCAAAATGTAAATAAATTTATGATAAAAAAATATATACTTTTAAATGCAACAATAAATGTTTTTAATTTGTTTTAATTCCCATATTTATTTGTTCATAAAATTCTTTTTTATAATTCTTATCTTCAGGAATACTTCAAATGTAATAAATTTTTTAATTAGTGTTTTATTTTAATTCTTACTAATTACTGATTTTTTTATTTTATATAAATTCATAAATACACGTGATAATAAATGTCTCCAAATAAAAGGTACTCAAATAACAAAATTTGATTCTACATTTGTTATCCTCTTTACTTTTTCATTAAGATTAATGCTAAAACATTTCCTAAGAAGATTTTGGTGCTTTTTTGATTACCTTACCCGTTGGGGGTGGGGCTTAGACTGCTTCTCGCATCAGTGGCATAAATTGATCTTTAAATAATATCGTTGCTGCTAAAACGCTCTCAGCTCTGGACAAAGACTGAGGAGGAGGAGCGATGAAGCTGAAAAGCTTAACAGAAAAGGAGGCGGAGCTCTTACGGGGAAGATGGTGGCGGCGGTGCCGAGCAGCAGCAGGGCGTGGTGGTGAGTCTGTGGCATGTCAGATGTTCGAATGCACTGAACCACGAGCTCCACGCTGAACTTATCTTCATCCAGGACGTCTGCACAGAGCAAGTAGAGCACAGTGAAACACACGCACACACACACACACACGCGCACACACACACACCTCTTCATCCTCCTCCCACACCCACCTGCAGCCACAGGTCCACCACCGGCAGACAGCTTGTGGCAGATGTTGAGCAGGCAGCTGAGCAGCAGCTGTTTGGTGTACTCCATGTTGGTGTTATCGTCTGAGCATGGCTCCATGCTCCTGATGACAAACATTTTTCATTGATCTATTTATTTTTCTCCTCTTTATTTCTTTAATGTAACCATTTAAATCATGAACTCTACAAGCTGTAATGTTACCTGGTGAGCAGAGAGAACAGAACTGGCACCAACACATGGGCTCTTTTCAGCTTCTTCTTATGCTGCAACAGCTCCAGGATCAGGGTCACTCTCTGCCACGACACAGCGCCCCCCTCTGGACCCACACTGCTGCTCTCCTGAGGTTTCCTGAACACAAACAGCAGCAGTTCAGACGGTCTGCAGTCAGCACAGCAGCTACTCCTCACACTAAAGCGTGGCAGAATGTGTTTCTGGGAAATTGCGGCTCGTAATAATCAGCCTACAAATTTAATTTAAATTATTAAACTGTAATTTAAAAAATATATTTTTGGTGCATTTAAATTTTTTACTGAGCGATTTGATAATAGAACTTGTCAAATTTGGTCCTCCATATTAGCCGACTGCAAACATTTGTCACAATACACAAATGATGTCAGATCTGCAGAAAGCAGATGATCAACAGATAAATATGAAAAAATATCGATAATAAATTTTCTTTACAGTTTGAATCCATTTATTTTCTTAAAAGGATGACAGACTCAATATTTGTCTGAATCTCATCAGAAATTTCAACTTTCAAACACTGTCAGTGGATCTCAAATGTCAAAGGTCGCAGCAGCCACGTTTCAGAGCGTAAATGATGAAGATACCTCTGAGACAGGCGGCTCCGGCGGGTTTGCTGCACCGTCACGCTGACTTTGGCTTTCTCTGGAGGAGCGAGTTCATTGGCCAGCAGCTGACAGTCAACGACAATCTGAGGAGAACAAGAAAGGTTGAAGCGTCAGTCATTTGTTCAGAGGATGATTAATCTAATCAACTTGGCTGTTCTGACCGCGGCTCACCCCTTTGAAGACGCTGCTGATGGTGTTGGCCACCAGCGGACTCGTGCTCTCCACCAGCAGGTCGAACATGACCGTCAGCAGCTTCTGCTGCACCTTCTCATCTGCGAGGGCCCAGAAGAATGGCTTTGTGATCTGCAGAGAGTCACGGAGACGTCTAAACACCAAATCCACAGTCTTCATCTGCTAACTGAACATTTACCTGTGTGGGCTGGATTTTGATCAGGTCCAAGATTTCTTTAACTACAAAATGCTAAATATTTTCATACTGGGTTTACTCAAACTTTGCCATCTCTAAAGGTTTGTCTAAAGTGTGAACTTGTGGGGGAAATTAGCTTTTTCTGAAGTTACTCTGAGCTCCTTTAAAACAATCAGTCCCTTGATTGACAGATTTGGACCCCACGTCCTCCTGACCTGCTCCAGAGCGATGATGTGGCAGCTTGGGATGTCTGCGTGCTGCTGGGTGGAGGTCTTCAAAGCTCTGACGAACAGATCCAGGCAGTTCTGGTCTTTGGCCAGCAGGGGGGCGGACGTCTCATTGTATTTCCCCAGGACGAGCTGTAGGAGCTGAGCCTCGGCCCGCAGCAGGGTCGGGGTGTCTGGGCCGGTCTCCAGGAGGCGATCCAGGACAGGAAGCACGCCGGAGAGGACAGACTGAGAGGGAGAGGAGGCGGGAAAGTCACAGTGAGGCAAAAAGGCATCAAAGCATCACTGAATTTTAGACAAATACAACATGTAAAATCATCCTTCAGGACTCCGAGCAACCTTCTTTACTCATCTTCATAAGCCAAAGCAGAACTCCAGGAAACCATTATTCGTGCCACAGCAGAAATCGGCTCACTGCTGACTAAAACTTCGAGGTTTGGAGTCAAATCAGTTTCTCAACCATTTTCTCTATAAAATGTAAATACATGCTGAAAAATAACAACACATTTTGGGAGTTTTTCAATATAAAAGCATACCAATTTCATCCAGTCACATCCCAAATACTCAGGAAATACACGTTTTTTCCCTAGCAACTGGAGGTTGCCGGGTCTATTAATTGTGATTATCAACAATGCACAATAAACTGATGTCTGAACTTTTAAAAGCTGTGACAGAAAATGACCAAACAGCGATTAACAAACAGACAAAAAGCAGAATAACAATGTCAGCGGTAGCTTGTTGCAGGTGTTTGTGGATCAGGTGTGTTCCCGCCCCCTCCTCACCTGTCCATTGACCTGGCTCAGCGCTCTCAGCAGGGCGGCGGCGCTGTATGACGGGCAGCTGGGAGTCTGAACGCTCTGCAGCAGCAGCTGCATCGCCAGTGCCAGCTTCTTCTGCTGCGGCTTTGCTTTGCTGGACGAAGACTCTTCGTGCAGCATGCCGAGAGCCTGTGGGCGTAAACAGGAAGTCAGAACAACAAATCCAGGAGGTCCACACGTGTTTTTAAGATTTTTAACTGTAGTTCATCACAGATTTAGGCAACATTAGCAGGAAAAGAGTCCTCACTGTGCTGAGATATGAAGGGTCAGCAATGATCTCCTCCGAGGTTGTCAGAAGCTTCTCTGTGATTGGCTGGAAGGGGGATGTGTTAGCTGCTGATAGGCTCTGCAGGACGCTGAGCGCCGCCCTCCGGACCTCCCGAACCGGAGAAGTGAGGCAAACGAGCAGAGATGGGACCACTAACACACACACAAAATCAATCAGACATTCTTTTTGATCTCTGTACCCAGAAAGGTCAAATCTCCACAGCATCCTCACACATTTCTAACTTTATCAGAAAGCTTTATAAAGAAAATTTTAAAAAACTGGTGATCAAATTTCATTGAATTTTAGCACATTTCAAGATATTAGAAAGTGAATTATAATGAATAACAATTTCAATTTCAAGCCATAAATTTATAAAGGATTCATAAACCACATCTCACCAGGTGAGTCGGCGGCCGCCAGCTCGTCCATCGCCCTGGCAGGTTGGGTGCTCAGCAGCGCTCGGCCCATGTACAGCGCCTGAGTCTGCAGGACGGCGCCCACCTTCACATCCAGCTGGTCTCCATGGTTACTGCTGTATCCCCACAGCACGCAGAGGAACCTGAAGAGCACCGGCAGCTCACGCAGGTGGACCTGAAAGACGCAGCAGTAAAGTGAAGGTTTCTCAGGATCGTTCAATCAAACTGAAACACGCAGCTACGGTTCAGCCAGTTTACCGGAAATGATGTCGTACCTGGATGAGCAGCTTCATCAGCTCTCTGAAGCTGTCAGCTGTCACTCCCTCAGCCGCGCCGCTCATGATAACGCTGAAGAGGCGGCAGATCAGACCAAGGTAACAGCACGTGTTCGTGTCGAGCTTCTCCGGGTTCCACCAAACTGCACCTGGAAGACAATCACGTGTTTCTTTTTCTTTCTACATAAACCTGCAGAGATCACCTTCTCCAAGTGTTTTTACCTTTGAAGGAGGCATCGTGACACCTGAGGCAGGAGATGAAGTCTTTGAGCAGAGCGATGAGTACGAAACTGTACTCTCTTTCCAGCTGTTCACCTGGCAACTGAGCACATCTGCTCAGGTAGAGCGCTGCTGCCTCACAGAAGGAGGTAGACACAGGGCCAGTTTGATCAACCTGTGCGGCATCACTCTTTATGACCTCCAGCAGGGGTCGCTCCAGAAGCACGTAGACCCTCTGAGCGGTGAGCAGGTGCTGCGTCTCGCTCAGTTCGCCCAGGCCAAGCAGCAGCGTCCGGGTCAGAACCAGGAAGGCAGCCCTCTCTCTGAGGCCGGAGTCCCGCTGCTGCTCCACCAGCAGCGCGAGATTCTCCAACTGACCATGACACACGGAAAACAATCAGCTGACAGTTTCAGTGTGCACACACACACACACACACACACACTACAGAGCTGAGCGCAGATTAATCCGCTACTGAAAAAAGTCCCAAAACTGCAGGACAAAGGATTCACACACAACATTTACACTTTGAGACGTTACCCAAATATCCTCGAAGATAAATGAAGGTAAGAACTCGTATAACAAACATCTACTTTCTGTAAGGAACGGCCGTTTGAACTCACAGTGTCGCGTTTAGAGAAGTGCTCCATGTTTCCCAGGTTCTTTGTCAGCGTGGAGACCAGACGCTCATTGGCCAGACCTACGAAGTCGGGCTCGGAGCTTCTCTTCCCCAGCTCATCGAGCTCTGTGTGGACACAAACAACATTTTTAGAAATTGAAGCTGGTCGATATCACTCAGCTGCTACTCAGTCTGAGCTTCAGAGCCACGAAAACAGGTCTGAAACAAATCCAGATTTCCTGCAGAGACTTTAAAGGCCTTCAGAGCTTCTAAATATAGACACCAATGACTTTAGTGGAGGGTGCTTTTATTGTGAAACAGCCACAGGAAATGTGAGTTACCTCGGTCCCAGTTCAGGGTGAGGGGGTGTTTGGTGAGGAAGGGGGAACGGACAATGCAGCGGGTGAAGTCCAGCTGTGCCGAGGTGATGACCAGGAAGGGAAACAGCTTCCAGCCCATCCTCTGCACCAGCTCGCCGTCCCCCTTTCCCAGGCGTGGGTCGGACAGTAAACGCACCGCCTCCATCACCACGGGAAGCCTGGAGGAAGGAATCTCAGATTTACAGAAGTGTCATGAAGGCATCATCAATATGAACCAGTATAATGAAGCGCCACTGACCATCGCTCAGCCATCGACTGATTGGCTCTGTACAGCAAAGACAGCAGACTTGAGAAGGCCTCCTCGCAATCCAAAATATCCAACACCACCTGAAACAAGAGAAACAGCTCAACACCACCATCAAATAGAACGCCATCAGACACGTTAATGATCCTCTCACTGACCTCCAGGACTTTGAGAGCGGCCGCTACGACCTCCGGCGAGTCATCATTCAAACGCTCCATGACGGCATCTTTCAGGAAGGCTTCATCCAGACTCTGCTTCTGCTCAGAGGAAACACAGCCATGAGGAGAGGTTAAATGCGCCAGAAAATTTCATGTGTCTAATACTCCAAAAAAAAAAAAAAAAAAAAAAACACGGATAAGAAAAAAAAAAAAAAAAAAAAA